>JACSYO010001586.1:0-11099 GCA_016806645.1 Ophiodon elongatus | reverse complement strand
CAGAAGCTGTGGCTACATGACAGAACAACAGGATCTCTAAAGACTTCCTGGCAGACCGGACAGGAGAGATCGTCGTCTGATCTGGAAGCCATGTTGTCTCTGAGTGAAGCTGAAAACACAGGAAGTACATCAGTCATGGCTCCTCCTCTACTAAATTCCCTATTTTTAGTCAAACTCACATTCAGTGTGTGGAGCGTCAGCAGGTTGAAGCAGCAGTGTTGTAGTTTCCTCTTTTCTCTCCTGCAGCTGAACTCACTCAGAGGAAGTTGTTAGTTTGGTCTGAAGGAGAATCTGATCGTCTCTCTTTCAGTCTGCGTGTCTCTTTAGTGAAGAAGAGTCACAAACTGTTTGTCTCAGGTGAGTCAGGTGAGGGCTGGAGCTCTGTCACTCCTCCTCTGCTAAACACTTCACCTGAAACACAGGGTGTGTTTCATTCCACAGTTCACAAGAACACCTGGCACACCTCTATAACATGAGAATGAGGCATCTCTGATTTTATCCAGTACAGACTATTATTTATTATTCATAAAGAATATCCATTAGCAACAGTTGGAGCAGACTGTAAAAGTTAAAACCATTTCATATCTCAGATGATCTTAAATTCCCAAGAGCATCTGTAGAGAGTCCTCATTTCCTTCATATAGCATATGTAAAACAGGTGGAGACATTCTAAGCTTTCCCTGTTTTCGGGTCACAGTGATACAACCAGAGGAGTCGCCCCCTGGTGGTCAGGAGAGAGAATGCAGCTTTAACACATGAAGCTTTGACTTCTATACAACCAGAGGAGTCGCCCCCTGGTGGTCAGGAGAGAATGAAGCCTAGTGACATGAAGCTTTGACTTCTATACAACCAGAGGAGCTGCCCTTGCGGGTCAGGAGAGAATGCAGCTTAACACATGAAGCTTTGACTTCATACACCAGAGGAGTCGCCCTGGCATCAGAGAATGCAGCTTTAACACATGAAGCTTTGACTTCTATACAACCAGAGGAGTCGCCCCCTGGTGGTCAGGAGAGAGAATGCAGCTTTAAGACTTTTCGGAACTGGAGGTTGCCGCCAACTTTTATCTGCTGGAGGGGCCAACTTTAAATGTTGTGTTTAATAATAATACTCATCGAGCCTTTGACTCGTTATTTGTCGTGTTTCTCCAGATACTCTGCAGCCGCTGACTGACTCTCAGACTTGTGAGCAACTGTTGGCCAGTTCTTCCTCCGGAATGTTTCGCGAAATATTCAAAGGCACAAAGAAATCCCAAAAAACTTTTAATGAAATTGTTCCCTCAACTTCTACAATAATTATCTTTGTTTCATGTCACATTTCCTGTCAGATTAAGGTACAAATGCAAAAATAATTACAATCAAGAACTTTTCGTAGCAAGTTCTTCGTTAGTTTTTAGTGCAAATGCAGATGCAGACGTGAACTTTGGCCCTCACAGCCGGCTCCTGGAGGCCCTCGCAGCCGGCTCCTGGAGGCCCTCACAGCCGGCTCCTGGAGGCCCTCACAGCTGGCTCCTGGAGGGCCCGCAGCCGGCTCCGGAGGGCCCTGGAAGCTGCTCCTGAGTCCCGCAGCCGGCTCCTGGAGGCCGCAGCCACCCGCGGGAGGCCCTCACAGCCGGCTCCTGGAGGCCCTCGCAGCCGGCTCCTGGAGGCCCTCACAGCCGGCTCCTGGAGGCCCTCACAGCTGGCTCCTGGAGGGCCCGAGGGTGTCCCTGAGGAACTGGAACAGATCCACATGCGACCCGCCGGACGCCTGCTGGACGGCGCAGTAGTCCTCCAGCAGCCCGTACAGCTTCTCTGTGAAGAGAGCGAGAGGTCAGAAGGTCAGAAGATGTTTTTAAACCAACAACGCGCGAACGTCCCGAAGCCTCACCGACTGTCGTTCCCTCGGCGACCAGCAGGCGGTGCGTCCGCTGGAGGCCCTGCTGCAGCTCCTCGTCCTGGAAGGTGAAGAAGGCCAGACCTCTCCTCGCCCTCGCAGCCGCCATCAACTGGATCACAGCTGCACATGGGGGGGGGGAGGAAAAGGGGGAGGAAGAGAAGGAAGGGGATGAAGGGGAGGAAGAAGAGGAGCAGGAGGGGAAGGAGGAGGAGGAGGATGAAGAAGAAGAGGAGGAAGAAGAGGAAGAGGAGCAGGAGGAAGAGGAAGAGGAGGGGGATGTAGAAGAAGAGGAGGAAGAAGAGCAGGAGGAAGAGGAGGGGGTCAGGAGCAAGAGGAGGAGGAGGAAGAGGAAGAGGTGGGGTCAGAATGAAGAGGAAGAGGGGGACGAGGAGGAGTAAGAGCAAGAGGGGGGTCAGGAGGAAGAAGAGGAGGAAGAGGAGGAAGATGAGGGTCAGGTCTCACTCGCTGGGATCACCTGGTGGATTGTGGGTAACGTACCTTTGAGCTGAGCGTCTCCGTTGAAGGCTCCGCAGCCCCACTTCCCCGTGGCGATGTCGGGCTCGTGGGGGTCGCGACCCTTGAATCCACAGTACGCCTTCAGGGACAACGGAGGAATCACGTAAACATGACAACGGAGGAATCACGTAAACATGACAACGGAGGAATCACGTAAACATGACAACGGAGGAATCACGTAAACATGACAACGGAGGAATCACGTAAACATGACAACCGGAGATGAACCGTAAAATAAAGACGATGCACACTACGAACACTAACACGATCGTGTGTATCAAAGCCTTCGCTTCTCTTTTCCCGGAAACCATTAAATTAACTTTCCACAGACGACTAACACTGTGGTTTGATTTTTTTAACACGATCTGCTCAGTTTTTAGGTTTAACCCAGAAGAGAAAATACCAAAGAACCTCTGAAGGCTGAAAGGTGAAACCAGATATAATAATTCACAGTTTAATTCCGTTTATCACTTTTACTTCATGTAAACGATGCCTGTAATATATTTTTATGTCAATATCGATTGTTTATTATTACGTCCATTTGTGTCTTGAAAACAAATTAAATCTAATCCACAAATTGTACCCTGGAATTAAAAATAAGTAAAGAACGATATAATAGACAAAATAAATAATAATCAGCAAAATAAATAAAGGAGTACCAAAAAAATAAATAACAAAAGCATACAAGAAAACAAATATCTGTATTAGTACATACAGAGGAGTAACAGGGCCTTCTGAATTTATTTGTATTTATTTAATAGACTGAAATTAAGAGCCTGAAATAATTATTAAATATAATTATTATATATTTAGGATTTTTTGTGAATTAAATGCAGAATATAGGGCATAGGCTTAAGGCCCGCTGGCCGAATCCGCCACCACGTCATTTTATGTGGCCCGCGAGAGCTCGAAAAGGAATATGATTATCTTAAAATTAAAGTCTATGCTGCTTTACAATGTACAGTGACCATAAACTAATCTCCCACAATGCATGTTGATTTTGTGACCCGCGAATGAACGGCTTCCTGCCACTAGAAAGCAGTGTTTCCATATCGGCGTTTAACTAAAGCGATTTGAGTTGAAAAAGATCAACAAATAATCCCAAAATGTCCAAGAAGAGAAAGATTGATGCAGAGGGAAAGCGAATACATGTTTGTGTTTCAAGGAGAAGAACCGGTCTGTCTTCTGTGTTATGAGGCGTGTCGGTAATGAAGGAATACAATGTACGTTGGCATTTTGACACCAAACACGGAGCCAAGTATGCTTGATTTAGCCTCCAAGAAAAACATAAAGTCGTCCAAGAATTCGCGCTAGACGAGCCTGAAAGGGGGCGTGGCTTATCTCCGTGGAAAATAGGGTGGAACATGGGGGCAAGCAGGAGAGTGAAGAGCAGGTGCAGAGCAGGTGAGCTAGGCTGGGCAGGAGAGCAGGTGGTGCTAGGTAAAGGCAGGTGGAGTGAGGTGAGCCAGGTAAAGGGCAGGAGAGAGGTGGTGTTGGTGGTGGTGCGGCGTATTATAAAGCCAGGTAGTTGCAGAGAGCAGGTGTGCCAGGTAAAGGTATGTGAGCAGGTGAGCCAGGTGTGAGCAGGTGAGCCCCGGGCCACATCAGTCAAACATGTTTTTAGCAGCTCACAATTATTTGTTGTAGAGTTATGTTCCTCTCAACTGTGACAAAAAAAGCTTTGAACAAAGTTAATGTAATGTTGTCTTTGTTATTTTCTTTAAAAGTTTGATCTTTGATAGACTAATGTGGGTTTCTTAAACCTAAATTAAAAGGATTTATGTTATAATACTTCAGTTATTTAACAATATGTTAGGGAGTAGTTACATTTATACAGTCTTACAGTTACAACCGGCCCTTTGAGGGCGACCATAATGCTGATGTGGCCCAGGGAGAAAATGAGTTTGACACCCCTGATCCAGGGGGTAAAAAAATAGTAAAATTATGATATTTTAAGGGATTTTAAACAGATCATTCATTTATTTATTTTTATTTATATAAAAGACTGAAACTAAGAGCCTGAAATAATTATGAAATATATTATATATTTAGGATGTTTTGTGAATCAAACGCAGAATCTAGGGGGTAAAAATAAATACTTAAATTATAATATTTTAAGGGATTTTATTACCAATAAAAGGCGCAAACTCAGGGGTTCACCCCAAACAGATAATTAATGGATGTATCCATAATACGATTTAAGCATACAGTAGTTTTAACACATGGTAATTATGGAATAGTCTGACCATACGGTAATTATGAAATAGTCTAAACATACTGATTATGAAATAGTTACAAAATACCAATTATGAAATGGTTACAAAATATTAATTATGGAAAATTTACAAAATATTAATTATCAAAAAGTTACAAAATAAGGCATGAGACAGTTGCTTTAGGAGCTTTCTTCATTTAACCTTAACAATCCCCCCTTTCTCACTGTTTTACAGTGAGAACCAAAACCCTGGAAAACACAACTAGATCACAATGAGCTTTGTTTGTGTTTCAACCGCAGATGCCCGTCGTCCGTGCCTTTATACCCCCATTCGCCTAGCTGTGTCCCCCCTAGTTAAAACATTTGCATCCCGCAGTATTACATTATCATATACATCAATCGTCTCCCTTCGATAGTGAACCTACTGAGTTTATTAATCGCTATAACAGACCTCCCATGCAAGGTATACAATAACAACCGCAAAGGACGAGTATGGAGGCTGTAACACAAAGGGTGGTTAACACGGACAAAATGCACTTTTCCATTTGCCATTCATATTACCCAACCAGTTAGCGAGGGAGTCATCAATCCCTGAGTCGTCTGCCAGCTAACTCAGCGCCGTCAGTCCTGCGAGGGTTTTTGTCACCGAGCCATCAGGAGCTGTGTTGCTGGGGATGAAGGTACAACAGGCGGACCCAAACATTTTGCGCACACACCTCCCTTTTCTGCTAGGATCAGGTCGACCACCCGAAGAAGGTGGATTCAAACCCAGCAGAGATCTGATTCCGGGCTCTAAACTCATTAGACCCCCCCCCCTGGTACTCCTATAGACGCATGCTTGTCAAAGGAGCCTCCTGGGGAGGTGCTCCCTCGGGATCTGCTTGTGAATTTGGTGTGAGGAGAAACACGGTTTGCATAGGTTTTATCATTCACTGGTAATATATAGAAAAGCAATACTCCTTGATTTAAACAGTCTGTTACAACAAAAAACAACCTTATAGAACAGAAAAGGCAATATCAAAACTCGTCTGAGGACAGCTTCTCACCGTCTCTGGGAGGAATGACCTAATTTTTGCGCTTCTGTCGTCCATGGAGTCTGATTACCCTTCCAATCCCATCTACCTCAATTATGTTAACATTAATTCTCAGTGTGCAAAACGTACGCCAAATATATTGTCTGCAATGGCAAAATGGTTAGTTTCTATATTTTTAACCAAACACAACAAGCAGTACAATTATAAGACACACTGTAACCCAACCCGCAGTAGAGACACGTGGTCTTTGTTCAGCACTCAGCGCTCTTCTATCCTCGTTTACAACGCCTCGTCCATCGACGCTCCGCCTGCAGTTGGCTCCAAACAAGTTAACAAGCTTGGTTTTAACAGATTTATAACAATTTAGCATTTATATTTTTATTGACTTATTCGCCGATACGTCACGTTCCTGTCTGAACGACCAACCGCGTTTTGGAATTTCAGATATGTATACAACAGTTATTGTATTCAATGTGTAATCATGCCTTCACTCCCAACATTTAACTTCAGGAAAAAAACAGAACCATACAGTTACCAGCCTTTGTGTTTCACGGATCATCAGGACGCCCCGGCTCTCGGAGTCAAAATCGCCAGGCACTCTCACCTAAGTCTCCTAAACTACCTACAGCAGTTTTTTCAAAAGGATCTGCTCACCTGATATTACTACCCGGACGATTCCCCTCTTTCAGCCGCCTCCTCGCCGCCGTTAATTAAAGTCCCTTCGTGGTCGCCATCTGTTGAGAAATAGCATCCTTGCTACTAAGAATGTATCGCTCGAGGCGCACGACAAAGAGGCCGAGCCCCACTGAGGAATCCGCTAGTAAACAAAGCCGAATGGCGGTTCGAAGTTTAAGTAAAAAAGTATTTACTTTAAAATGAAAACAATTACACCTTAAATACATGATATGAAAAATAAGAAAAATGTCCCATGGAACAGGATCACGCAACAGGCCCTCGTCTCTCGTCCTGCCGCGTGACCCCCAATGACTTCCGGTTCGCGCCGACGTGCGCGCGTCAGGCCTCGCCGACGTCTGGCGCAGCGATCCGCGCTGCCGCCTGCGCGCAACAGAAGTCCCGTCACATCCATCTGCGCGTCCTTTTACCCTCCTTCGAAGTCCCCGTCCGTCTGTCTCCGCGTTGCCCCGCTACCGCCATGTGGCGGGGTCCTTCCACCGTCCCGTGTCGTCGCCGTTTTAGTACGTCATCCTGATGCCCGTTCCGCTTCAGGTTTCAAAGGATCTCCCCGATCTCGCAATACATTGTATCCAACTGCCGTGGCATAATTTACACACGGTAACCATAATACGATTTAAGCATACGGTAGTTTTAACACATGGTAATTATGAAATAGTCTAAACATACTGATTATGAAATAGTTACAAAATACCAATTGTGAAAAAGTTACAAAATAAAGGCATGAGACAGTTGCTTTAGGAGCTTTCTTCATTTAACCTTAACAATCCCCCCTTTCTCACTGTTTTACAGTGAGAACCAAAACCCTGGAAAACACAACCAGATCACAATGAGCTTTGTTGGTGTTTCAACCGCAGATGCCTGTCGTCCGTGCCTTTATACCCCCATTCGCCTAGCTGTGTCCCCCCTAGTTAAAACATTTGCATCCCGCAGTATTACATTATCATATACATCAATTGTCTCCCTTCGATAGTGAACCTACTGAGTTTATTAATCGCTATAACAGACCTCCCATGCAAGGTATACAATAACAACCGCAAAGGACGAGTATGGAGGCTGTAACACAAAGGGTGGTTAACACGGACAAAATGCACTTTTCCATTTGCCATTCATATTACCCAACCAGTTAGCGAGGGAGTCATCAATCCCTGAGTCGTCTGCCAGCTAACTCAGCGCCGTCAGTCCTGCGAGGGCTTTTGTCACCGAGCCATCAGGAGCTGTGTTGTTGGGGATGAAGGTACAACAGGCGGACCCAAACATTTTGCGCACACACCTCCCTTTTCTGCTAGGATCAGGTCGACCACCCGAAGAAGGTGGATTCAAACCCAGCAGAGATCTGATTCCGGGCTCTAAACTCATCAGACACCCCCCCTCCTGCTCCTATAGACGCATGCTTATCGAAAGAGCCTCCTGGGAGGTGCTCCTTCGGGATCTGCTTGTGAATTTGGTGTGAGGAGAAACACGGTTTGCATAGCTTTTATCATTCACTGGTAATATATAGAAATGCAATACTCCTTGATTTAAATAGTCTGTTACAACAAAAAACAATCTTATGGAACAGGAGAGGCAATATCAAAACTCGTCTGAGGACAGCTTCTCACCGTCTCTGGGAGGAATGACCTAATCTTTGCGCTTCTGTCGTCCACGGAGTCTGATCACCCTTCCAATCCCATCTACCTCAATTATGTTAACATTAATTCTCAGTGTGCAAAACGTACGCCAAATATATTGTCTGCAATGGCAAAATGGTTAGTTTCTATATTTTTAACCAAACACAACAAGCAGTACAATTATAAGACACACTGTAACCCAACCCGCAGTAGAGACACGTGGTCTTTGTTCAGCACTCAGCGCTCTTCTATCCTCGTTTACAACGCCTCGTCCATCGACGCTCCACCTCCAGTTGGCTCCAAACAACTTAACAAGCTTGGTTTTAACAGATTTATAACAATTTAGCATTTATATTTTTATTGACTTATTCGCCGATACGTCACGTTCCTGTCTGAACGACCAACCACGTTTGGCAATATGGGTCAAAATAAATCTTCCTCTTCCTGTTGGAGGCATAACTCAGTCGAATCTCAACACACAGCCACGATGCATGACTCATAGATTCAGTGTGACTTACATCTTCTGAGGATATCTTAATGCTAATGCTAATGCTAATGCTAATGCTAATGCTAATGCTAATCTTCTTCACTGCAGAACTTGCCTGAGAATCATCATGTTTATTTCTTTGGTATCAAAGTAATAGTAGTGATAGTTGTACGTCCGTAGGTACACTGCAAATATCATCGATCATTCAGCGTACTTTATTTGGAGACAAAAACAACAGGGCTTGATTATTATTATTATTATTATTATTATTAATAAATACATGGAGCTTTCGGACCCGCCTCTATCTGTACAATCAGATTATAAGAAAACTTTATGAAGACAAAACACAAACAAAATAAATTATGATTTGTTCTTGAATGCTCTCTGTTGATAATTCTGTTATTAGATCACAAGTTTGTATAATAATCAACATTTTCAGAGTTAGAAACAAAACCACTAAAGACTATCGGACCTGTTGTTTTATCACACAGACCTTCAGTGGTGATATCTTCCCTTCATCAATAGTAATGTTAAATAATAATGTTGATAATTCTGTTATCAGATCAACAGTTAGTCAAATAATCACGATCATATTTTCTTTGTTCATTATTTTGACTTTATTTGATTTTGGCATCACATATCTCTGTACATTTCATTACAATAAGCCACACTATGATTGGAAAAAAAGCCTTAATACAGATCAATATGTAAAACAACAAAAATATGTACACAGTTATAGACGCAACAAACTAGAATAAACTTAAAGGAAACTCAGTCAGTGAAGACAGAGCCTGTAAATATACAGATTATAACACACAGACCTAAATATGTGAAAGAAAACTCAATTAAGACCTCGACCCGTCTGTTGTTACGAAGGGACTAAACTTCATTTTCAATCATTTCATTGTAAAATATCTTTCGTTTTGTCCGATCACAGTAATCTCAGTCGCTCAGGAAAAGTCAGAGAAACTGAACGGATATCTTTTTACAGCCGACTGAACTTATGAAGAAAACTAAAGAAAATGAAGTCCAGGTTTCCCATCACCTGTGTGCAGGTGTGTCTTGATCAACTCATAAATGTAAAGCCTGGTGACCAATCAAAGCTCGTTAGATAATGTTACTCACATACGGAGAAGAGAAAGTCATAAACCAGGCTCAAAGCAACGCAGTTTAAACTGCCAAATGCAGAAAGGACAGATCTATGAATCAAAAGTAAATTCTGAAAATACAGACGGATCAGATCAGAGCATCTCTAGTTTCCTGTTAATGTTTGCTGCTGAAAAGTAAAAACACAGAGACACAGGATTTATATCGAGGTTAATAACCTCGATATAAATATATAAATATCTCCATGTTCAGAATAAAGATTCATCAGACCTGTTGTTTTGTCACACAGACCTTCAGTGGTGATATCTTCAGATTATCTGCAGTGTAAATGTATGGAAACATCCTCTCAGTGAAAGTGTGTGTGAAGGTGTGTATGTGTGTGTTAGTATCAGGATCAGAGAACGACAGCTTTCCTCTGTTCCAGTCCAGATTCACTCTGATCCTCTGAGGCTTCTTCTGCACCACGAGATCAGTGGCTGGACCTGGTGGTGACCGTGATGAGTATTTACCTCCATAGACCCCTATTCTCCATAATCCAGACCCTATGCCTCCCTTCCTCTGAACAGACTCTGCTAACACACCCAGTCTCCAGTCTCTACTGTCTCCTACCTCGACATCCCAGCTGTGAGTCCCAGAGTTAAATCCCTCAGAGCCCAGAACAGAACAGTAATAATCAAACCTCTCTGGATTATCAGGAAGCTTCTGTATGGCTCCTCGTCTCAAACTGGTCAGATCTTCAGACAGGATGAGTTCTGGATGAGCAGTGTTTGGGTCCAGAACCAGAAGAGTGTAGGAGACCAGGTCCTTCATCTTGTTCCAGATGTTGAAGGTCAGGTTGCCCAGGTGTTTGGCCTCGTCTATCAGAGCTCCTGAGAGCAGCTGTGGATCCTCCAGCAGGGGGCGCTGCTGGACTCGTTCCACTGCAGCCTTGTAGTTGTTGAGGAACGAGACGTCTTCAGCTCTCAGCTCGTCCTCTGTGGCTCTGACTGTGTCTGAAAGAGCTGCTATCTCTCTGCTCAGAGCCTCCATCTTCTCCTTCATCATCTGACTCTTCTGCTCCTCTTCCTCCCTCAGAGCAGAGATCCTGGCCTCCTCTTCCTCCTCTAGAAACTGGTGAAGCTTCTTAAACTGATCCTTAATCTGCCTCTCTGTGCGTCGGGCCTGGACCTTCATGTGTTCTGCTGTTTGATCAGACTTCACTTTAACTCCTTCAAAGACCTTTAACTTCTTCTTTAAGGGCTCCAGAGTTTCCTGAAGTTTCTTCTTGTGTTGTGGAGCAGCTTCATCGATGGGTCTGATTCTGTGGTCGCTGTGTTTCTCTGAATCTCTGCAGACGAGACACACTGGCTGCTGATGGTCCAGACAGAAGAGTTTGAGTTTCTCAGAGTGCAGACTGCAGAGAGTCTCTGGAGCTCTCTGATCTCTCTCCTCTAAGAAACTCTCACACAGGTTCTTTAACGCCAGGTTACAAGGTGGATGTTCCCTTGAAGATCTTCTCTTACAAACTGGACACTCCTGAGTTTGTTTCTCTCTCCACCATCTCTTCAGACAGTCTTTACAGA
>JACSYO010001585.1:0-62883 GCA_016806645.1 Ophiodon elongatus | reverse complement strand
GAGGACTGGAGCGTTCTGGTCCAGGTTTAACTGGGACCTGTAGAGGACTGGAGCGTTCTGGTCCAGGTTTAACTAGGACCTGTAGAGGACTGGAGGACGTTCTGGTCCAGGTTTAACTAGGACCTGTAGAGGACTGGAGGACGTTCTGGTCCAGGTTTAACTAGGACCTGTAGAGGACTGGAGCGTTCTGGTCCAGGTTTAACTAGGACCTGTAGAGGACTGGAGCTTTCTGGTCCAGGTTTAACTAGGACCTGTTCTGGTCCAGGTTTAACTGGACCTGTAGAGTGGAGCGTTCTGGTCCAGGTTTAACTAGGACCTGTAGAGGACTGGAGCGTTCTGGTCCAGGTTTAACTAGGACCTGTAGAGGACTGGAGGAGTTGGTCCAGTTAACTGGACCTGTAGAGACTGGAGCTTCTGGTCCAGGTTTAACTGGGACCTGTAGAGCTGGACGTTCTGGTCCAGGTTTAACTAGGACCTGTAGAGGACTGGAGCTCTGGTCCAGGTTTAACTAGGACCTGTAGAGGACTGGACGTTCTGGTCCAGGTTTAACTAGACCTGTAGAGGACTGGAGCGTTCTGGTCCAGGTTTAACTAGGACCTGTAGAGGACTGGAGCGTTCTGGTCCAGGTTTAACACCTGTAGAGGACTGGAGCGTTCTGGTCCAGGTTTAACTGGGACCTGTAGAGGACTGGAGGACGTTCTGGTCCAGGTTTAACTAGGACCTGTAGAGGACTGGAGGACGTTCTGGTCCAGGTTTAACTGGGACCTGTAGAGGACTGGAGCGTTCTGGTCCAGGTTTAACTGGACCTGTAGAGGACTGGAGCGTTCTGGTCCAGGTTTAACTAGGACCTGTAGAGGACTGGAGGACGTTCTGGTCCAGGTTTAACTAGGACCTGTAGAGGACTGGAGCGTTCTGGTCCAGGTTTAACTAGGACCTGTAGAGGACTGTCAGTTAGACCTAGAGGCGTCGGTCCAGGTTTAACTGGACCTTGAGGACTGGAGCGTTCTGGTCCAGGTTTAACTAGGACCTGTAGAGGACTGGAGCGTTCTGGTCCAGGTTTAACTAGGACCTGTAGAGGACTGGAGCGTTCTGGTCCAGGTTTAACTAGGACCTGTAGAGGACTGGAGCGTTCTGGTCCAGGTTAACTGGGACCTGTAGAGGACTGGAGGACGTTCTGGTCCAGGTTTAACTAGGACCTGTAGAGGACTGGAGCGTTCTGGTCCAGGTTTAACTGGGACCTGTAGAGGACTGGAGCGTTCTGGTCCAGGTTTAACTAGGACCTGTAGAGGACTGGAGGACGTTCTGGTCCAGGTTTAACTAGGACCTGTAGAGGACGTTCTGGTCCAGGTTTAACTAGGACCTGTAGAGGACTGGAGCGTTCTGGTCCAGGTTTAACTGGGACCTGTAGAGGACTGGAGCTTTCTGGTCCAGGTTTAACTAGGACCTGTTCTGGTCCAGGTTTAACTGGGACCTGTAGAGGACTGGAGCGTTCTGGTCCAGGTTTAACTGGGACCTGTAGAGGACTGGAGCGTTCTGGTCCAGGTTTAACTAGGACCTGTAGAGGACTGGAGGACGTTCTGGTCCAGGTTTAACTAGGACCTGTAGAGGACTGGAGCGTTCTGGTCCAGGTTTAACTGGGACCTGTAGAGGACTGGAGGCGTTCTGGTCCAGGTTTAACTAGGACCTGTAGAGGATGTTCTGGTCCAGGTTTAACTAGGACCTGTAGAGGACTGGAGCGTTCTGGTCCAGGTTTAACTGGGACCTGTAGAGGACTGGAGCGTTCTGGTCCAGGTTTAACTGGGACCTGTAGAGGACTGGAGCGTTCTGGTCCAGGTTTAACTGGGACCTGTAGAGGACTGGAGCTTTCTGGTCCAGGTTTAACTGGGACCTGTAGAGGACTGGAGCGTTCCGGTCCAGGTTTAACTGGGACCTGTAGAGGACTGGAGCGTTCTGGTCCAGGTTTAACTGGGACCTGTAGAGGACTGGAGGACGTTCTGGTCCAGGTTTAACTAGGACCTGTAGAGGACGTCGGTCCAGGTTTAACTAGGACCTGTAGAGGACTGGAGGACGTTCTGGTCCAGGTTTAACTAGGACCTGTAGAGGACTGGAGCGTTCTGGTCCAGGTTTAACTAGGACCTGTAGAGGACTGGAGCAGTTCTGGTCCAGGTTTAACTAGGACCTGTAGAGGACTGGAGGACGTTCTGGTCCAGGTTTAACTAGGACCTGTAGAGGACTGGAGGACGTTCTGGTCCAGGTTTAACTAGGACCTGTAGAGGACTGGAGCGTTCTGGTCCAGGTTTAACTAGGACCTGTAGAGGACTGGAGGACGTTCTGGTCCAGGTTTAACTAGGACCTGTAGAGGACTGGAGGACGTTCTGGTCCAGGTTTAACTAGGACCTGTAGAGGACTGGAGCGTTCTGGTCCAGGTTTAACTAGGACCTGTAGAGGACTGGAGCGTTCTGGTCCAGGTTTAACTAGGACCTGTAGAGGACTGGAGGACGTTCTGGTCCAGGTTTAACTAGGACCTGTAGAGGACTGGAGGCGTTCTGGTCCAGGTTTAACTAGGACCTGTAGAGGACTGGAGCGTTCTGGTCCAGGTTTAACTAGGACCTGTAGAGGACTGGAGGACGTTCTGGTCCAGGTTTAACTAGGACCTGTAGAGGACTGGAGCGTTCTGTCCAGGTTTAACTGGACCAGAGACTGGAGCGTTCTGGTCCAGGTTTAACTGGACCTGTAGAGGAGGTCCAGGTTTAACTAGGACCTGTAGAGGACGTTCTGGTCCAGGTTTAACTAGGACCTGTAGAGGACTGGAGCGTTCCGGTCCAGGTTTAACTGGGACCTGTAGAGGACTGGAGCTTTCTGGTCCAGGTTTAACTGGGACCTGTAGGAGGACTGTAGCGTTCCGGTCCAGGTTTAACTGGGACCTGTAGAGGACTGGAGCGTTCCGGTCCAGGTTTAACTAGGACCTGTAGAGGACTGGAGGACGTTCTGGTCCAGGATTAACTAGGACCTGTAGAGGACTGGAGGACGTTCTGGTCCAGGTTTAACTGGGACCTGTAGAGGACTGGAGCCTGGTCCAGGTTTAACTGGACCTGTAGACTGAGCGTTCTGGTCCAGGTTTAACTGACCTGTAGAGGCTGGAGCGTTCTGGTCCAGGTTTAACTGGGACCTGTAGAGGACTGGAGCGTTCTGGTCCAGGTTTACAGGACCTGTAGAGGACTGAGGTTCTGGTCCAGGTTTAACTAGGACCTGTAGAGGACTGGAGCGTTCTGGTCCAGGTTTAACTAGGACCTGTAGAGGACTGGAGGACGTTCTGGTCCAGGTTTAACTAGGACCTGTAGAGGACTGGAGGACGTTCTGGTCCAGGTTTAACTAGGACCTGTAGAGGACTGGACTGAGGACGAGTTCTGGTCCAGGTTTAACTAGGACCTGTAGAGGACTGGAGCGTTCTGGTCCAGGTTTAACTAGGACCTGTAGAGGACTGGAGCCATACATGTGTTCTGGTCCAGGTTTAACAAGGACCTGTAGAGGACTGGAGGACGTTCTGGTCCAGGTTTAACAAGGACCTGTAGAGGACTGGAGGACGTACTGGTCCAGGTTTAACTAGGACCTGGAGAGGACTGGAGCGTTCTGGTCCAGGTTTAACTAGGACCTGTAGAGGACTGGAGCGTTCTGGTCCAGGTTTAACTAGGACCTGTAGAGGACTGGAGCGTTCTGGTCCAGGTTTAACTAGGACCTGTAGAGGACTGGAGGACGTTCTGGTCCAGGTTTAACTAGGACCTGTAGAGGACTGGAGCGTTCTGGTCCAGGTTTAACTGGGACCTGTAGAGGACTGGAGGACGTTCTGGTCCAGGTTTAACTAGGACCTGTAGAGGACTGGAGGACGTTCTGGTCCAGGTTTAACTGGGACCTGTAGAGGACTGGAGCGTTCTGGTCCAGGTTTAACTGGGACCTGTAGAGGACTGGAGGACGTTCTGGTCCAGGTTTAACTAGGACCTGTAGAGGACTGGAGCACGTTCTGGTCCAGGTTTAACTAGGACCTGTAGAGGACTGGAGGACGTTCTGGTCCAGGTTTAACTAGGACCTGTAGAGGACTGGAGCGTTCTGGTCCAGGTTTAACTAGGACCTGTAGAGGACTGGAGCGTTCGGTCCAGGTTAACGACCTGAGAGACTGGCGGTTTAACTAGGACCTGTAGAGACTGGAGCGTTCTGGTCCAGGTTTAACTAGGACCTGTAGAGGACTGGAGCGTTCTGGTCCAGGTTTAACTAGGACCTGTAGAGGACTGGAGCGTTCTGGTCCAGGTTTTTGTCCAGGTTTAACTAGGACCTGTAGAGGACTGGAGGACGTTCTGGTCCAGGTTTAACTAGGACCTGTAGAGGACTGGAGCGTTCTGGTCCAGGTTTAACTAGGACCTGTAGAGGACTGGAGCGTTCTGGTCCAGGTTTAACTAGGACCTGTAGAGGACTGGAGCGTTCTGGTCCAGGTTTAACTAGGACCTGTAGAGGACTGGAGGACGTTCTGGTCCAGGTTTAACTAGGACCTGTAGAGGACTGGAGCGTTCTGGTCCAGGTTTAACTGGGACCTGTAGAGGACTGGAGGACGTTCTGGTCCAGGTTTAACTAGGACCTGTAGAGGACTGGAGGACGTTCTGGTCCAGGTTTAACTGGGACCTGTAGAGGACTGGAGCGTTCTGGTCCAGGTTTAACTAGGACCTGTAGAGGACTGGAGCGTTCTGGTCCAGGTTTAACTAGGACCTGTAGAGGACTGGAGCGTTCTGGTCCAGGTTTAACTAGGACCTGTAGAGGACTGGAGCGTTCTGGTCCAGGTTTAACTAGGACCTGTAGAGGACTGGAGCGTTCTGGTCCAGGTTTAACTAGGACCTGTAGAGGACTGGAGCGTTCTGGTCCAGGTTTAACTGGGACCTGTAGAGGACTGGAGGACGTTCTGGTCCAGGTTTAACTAGGACCTGTAGAGGACTGGAGGACGTTCTGGTCCAGGTTTAACTGGGACCTGTAGAGGACTGGAGCGTTCTGGTCCAGGTTTAACTGGGACCTGTAGAGGACTGGAGGACGTTCTGGTCCAGGTTTAACTAGGACCTGTAGAGGACGTTCCGGTCCAGGTTTAACTAGGACCTGTAGAGGACTGGAGCGTTCTGGTCCAGGTTTAACTAGGACCTGTAGAGGACTGGAGCGTTCTGGTCCAGGTTTAACTAGGACCTGTAGAGGACTGGAGTAGGTTTAACTGGACCTGTAGAGGACGTTCGGTCCAGGTTTAACTGACCTGTAGAGGACTTGGAGCTTTCTGGTCCAGGTTTAACTGGGACCTGTAGGAGGACTGTAGCGTTCCGGTCCAGGTTTAACTGGGACCTGTAGAGGACTGGAGCGTTCCGGTCCAGGTTTAACTGGGACCTGTAGAGGACTGGAGGACGTTCTGGTCCAGGATTAACTAGGACCTGTAGAGGACTGGAGGACGTTCTGGTCCAGGTTTAACTGGGACCTGTAGAGGACTGGAGCTTTCTGGTCCAGGTTTAACTAGGACCTGTAGAGGACGTTCTGGTCCAGGTTTAACTAGGACCTGTAGAGGACTGGAGGACGTTCTGGTCCAGGTTTAACTAGGACCTGTAGAGGACTGGAGGACGTTCTGGTCCAGGTTTAACTAGGACCTGTAGAGGACTGGAGGACGTTCTGGTCCAGGTTTAACTAGGACCTGTAGAGGACTGGAGCGTTCTGGTCCAGGTTTAACTAGGACCTGTAGAGGACTGGAGGACGTTCTGGTCCAGGTTTAACTAGGACCTGTAGAGGACGGAGCGTCTGGTCCAGGTTTAACTAGGACCTGTAGAGGACTGGAGCGTTCTGGTCCAGGTTTAACTAGGACCTGTAGAGGACTGGAGCGTTCTGGTCCAGGTTTAACTAGGACCTGTAGAGGACTGGAGCGTTCTGGTCCAGGTTTAACTGGGACCTGTAGAGGACTGGAGCGTTCTGGTCCAGGTTTAACTGGGACCTGTAGAGGACTGGAGGACGTTCTGGTCCAGGTTTAACTAGGACCTGTAGAGGACTGGAGGACGTTCTGGTCCAGGTTTAACTAGGACCTGTAGAGGACTGGAGCGTTCTGGTCCAGGTTTAACTGGGACCTGTAGAGGACTGGAGCGTTCTGGTCCAGGTTTAACTAGGACCTGTAGAGGACTGGAGGACGTTCTGGTCCAGGTTTAACTAGGACCTGTAGAGGACGTTCTGGTCCAGGTTTAACTAGGACCTGTAGAGGACTGGAGCGTTCTGGTCCAGGTTTAACTGGGACCTGTAGAGGACTGGAGCTTTCTGGTCCAGGTTTAACTAGGACCTGTTCTGGTCCAGGTTTAACTGGGACCTGTAGAGGACTGGAGCGTTCTGGTCCAGGTTTAACTGGGACCTGTAGAGGACTGGAGGATGTTCTGGTCCAGGTTTAACTAGGACCTGTAGAGGACTGGAGCGTTCTGGTCCAGGTTTAACTGGGACCTGTAGAGGACTGGAGCGTTCTGGTCCAGGTTTAACTAGGACCTGTAGAGGACTGGAGCGTTCTGGTCCAGGTTTAACTAGGACCTGTAGAGGACTGGAGCTACGTTCTGGTCCAGGTTTAACTAGGACCTGTAGAGGACTGGAGCGTTCTGGTCCAGGTTTAACTAGGACCTGTAGAGGACTGGAGCGTTCTGGTCCAGGTTTAACTAGGACCTGTAGAGGACTGGAGCGTTCTGGTCCAGGTTTAACTAGGACCTGTAGAGGACTGGAGCGTTCTGGTCCAGGTTTAACTAGGACCTGTAGAGGACTGGAGCGTTCTGGTCCAGGTTTAACTGGGACCTGTTCTGGTCCAGGTTTAACTGGGACCTGTAGAGGACTGGAGCGTTCTGGTCCAGGTTTAACTGGGACCTGTAGAGGACTGGAGGACGTTCTGGTCCAGGTTTAACTAGGACCTGTAGAGGACTGGAGCGTTCTGGTCCAGGTTTAACTAGGACCTGTAGAGGACTGGAGCGTTCTGGTCCAGGTTTAACTAGGACCTGTAGAGGACTGGAGCGTTCTGGTCCAGGTTTAACTAGGACCTGTAGAGGACGTTCTGGTCCAGGTTTAACTAGGACCTGTAGAGGACTGGAGCGTTCTGGTCCAGGTTTAACTGGGACCTGTAGAGGACTGGAGCGTTCTGGTCCAGGTTTAACTGGGACCTGTAGAGGACTGGAGCGTTCTGGTCCAGGTTTAACTGGGACCTGTAGAGGACTGGAGCGTTCTGGTCCAGGTTTAACTGGGACCTGTAGAGGACTGGAGCGTTCCGGTCCAGGTTTAACTGGGACCTGTAGAGGACTGGAGCGTTCCGGTCCAGGTTTAACTGGGACCTGTAGAGGACTGGAGGACGTTCTGGTCCAGGTTTAACTAGGACCTGTAGAGGACTGGAGGACGTTCTGGTCCAGGTTTAACTGGGACCTGTAGAGGACTGGAGCGTTCTGGTCCAGGTTTAACTAGGACCTGTAGAGGACTGGAGCTTCTGGTCCAGGTTTAACTGGACCTGTTCTGGTCCAGGTTTAACTGGGACCTGTAGAGGACTGGAGCGTTCTGGTCCAGGTTTAACTGGGACCTGTAGAGGACTGGAGCGTTCTGGTCCAGGTTTAACTAGGACCTGTAGAGGACTGGAGCGTTCTGGTCCAGGTTTAACTAGGACCTGTAGAGGACTGGAGCGTTCTGGTCCAGGTTTAACTAGGACCTGTAGAGGACTGGAGCGTTCTGGTCCAGGTTTAACTGGGACCTGTAGAGGACTGGAGCGTTCTGGTCCAGGTTTAACTAGGACCTGTAGAGGACTGGAGCGTTCTGGTCCAGGTTTAACTAGGACCTGTAGAGGACTGGAGCGTTCTGGTCCAGGTTTAACTAGGACCTGTAGAGGACTGGAGGACGTTCTGGTCCAGGTTTAACTAGGACCTGTAGAGGACTGGAGGACGTTCTGGTCCAGGTTTAACTAGGACCTGTAGAGGACTGGAGCGTTCTGGTCCAGGTTTAACTAGGACCTGTAGAGGACTGGAGCGTTCTGGTCCAGGTTTAACTAGGACCTGTAGAGGACTGGAGCGTTCTGGTCCAGGTTTAACTAGGACCTTAGAGACTGGAGCTTGGTCCAGGTTTAACTGGACCTGTAGAGGGTCCAGGTTTAACTGGACCTGTAGAGGACTGGAGCGTTCTGGTCCAGGTTTAACTAGGACCTGTAGAGGACTGGAGCGTTCTGGTCCAGGTTTAACTAGGACCTGTAGAGGACTGGAGGACGTTCTGGTCCAGGTTTAACTAGGACCTGTAGAGGACTGGAGGACGTTCTGGTCCAGGTTTAACTAGGACCTGTAGAGGACTGGAGCGTTCTGGTCCAGGTTTAACTGGGACCTGTAGAGGACTGGAGCTTCTGGTCCAGACTGTTCTGGTCCAGGTTTAACTGGGACCTGTAGAGGACTGGAGCGTTCTGGTCCAGGTTTAACTGGGACCTGTAGAGGACTGGAGCGTTCTGGTCCAGGTTTAACTAGGACCTGTAGAGGACTGGAGGACGTTCTGGTCCAGGTTTAACTAGGACCTGTAGAGGACTGGAGCGTTCTGGTCCAGGTTTAACTGGGACCTGTAGAGGACTGGAGCGTTCTGGTCCAGGTTTAACTAGGACCTGTAGAGGACTGGAGCGTTCTGGTCCAGGTTTAACTAGGACCTGTAGAGGACTGGAGCGTTCTGGTCCAGGTTTAACTAGGACCTGTAGAGGACTGGAGCGTTCTGGTCCAGGTTTAACTGGACCTAGAGACTGCTTCTGGTCCAGGTTTAACTGGACGGCGTTCGGTCAGGTTAAGGACCTGTAGAGGACTGGAGCGTTCTGGTCCAGGTTTAACTAGGACCTGTAGAGGACTGGAGGACGTTCTGGTCCAGGTTTAACTAGGACCTGTAGAGGACTGGAGCGTTCTGGTCCAGGTTTAACTAGGACCTGTAGAGGACTGGAGCTTCTGGTCCAGGTTTAACTAGGACCTGTAGAGGACTGGAGCTGTTCTGGTCCAGGTTTAACTAGGACCTGTAGAGGACTGGACGTTCTGGTCCAGGTTTAACTGGGACCTGTAGAGGACTGGAGCGTTCTGGTCCAGGTTTAACTGGGACCTGTAGAGGACTGGAGCGTTCTGGTCCAGGTTTAACTAGGACCTGTAGAGGACTGGAGGATGTTCTGGTCCAGGTTTAACTAGGACCTGTAGAGGACTGGAGCGTTCTGGTCCAGGTTTAACTGGGACCTGTAGAGGACTGGAGCGTTCTGGTCCAGGTTTAACTAGGACCTGTAGAGGACTGGAGCGTTCTGGTCCAGGTTTAACTAGGACCTGTAGAGGACTGGAGCGTTCTGGTCCAGGTTTAACTAGGACCTGTAGAGGACCTCAGGAGGGTGTCCACTGTTTAATAACCACAATCAGCACAAAAGCAATAGTTTGTAGTCAAAGATTAGAAACACGCAGATAATCATAAACATTTTATTAAAACAAAGTCGCTGTTACATCAAACTGAATATATAAACTGTTCAAAGCATTGTTGTACATAACTCCATCACTGCAGGTTAGAGGAGAAGGCCGTCTGTCCATGTGGTTATGAAGGCCCTGAACTCTACTCCTGGAACACACCAGCATGACTTATGGACACGCCCCTCGTCAGCTGGACAATTAAACTAAGGGATCGAGCATCTGGTTCAGAAGCCCAGTTAGAGAGTAGTCAGGAAAGAAGAAAAGAGATTTTCTACAAGAAAAGAATGAGCATAGAGATAAAATATCAAAATAAAAGCACTGACCAAACCAGAGACCTCACTGGAGCCCAAGTACAACCATGTGGACGTTATTCAAACCAACTGCATTGAAGTACTTCTTAGGGTACAAGTACCTTGTTCACTAGGAAGCGGGAGCTGAATAGACTCCCTGACATTCTCTCTACTCCTCCTGTCTCCAGGTAGAGACACATCCTTGTAATCCGTTGGATGTGTGGAGGCATCACAGGGTGAAGCGCTACATAACAGGACCTCACTAACAGGACAACTAGATGTTGCTCAGTGAACTCAAATGGTGGAGAGGCAGGCAGCGGTCCAGAGGACAGGAGGACAGGAGGACAGGAGGACAGGAGGAACGAGCAGATGGTGGTTGGTAATCCAGAGTCTTTTTGCGCCTCACTTCTTCGTTTTCGGCGGCGGTCTGAGGAGACAGAAAATGGTGCGTTACTACAATATGTAGGGAAAAATTAAAACAAAGAGCAGGCCGCTATGTGTAATTAAAGTCCAGGCTGGACCGTCTCCATTCACAACGCTATCCGGAGACATTACTCATCTTATTTTAGGCCATTTGAGTCATGTGGCGTCAATGTAAGAAAGTGTAACTTGCTGAACAGTCCACCAGATGGCGCTGTGGTCTGTCCTGATGAAGCACTGATCACCAGGCTCTTTGTTTTACACCTAAAGAGAAGGTTATCTCGGGAATGGGCCAAACGTATCATCTAGCTACATAGAGTCATGAGAAACCTCTCGCCACCAGAGGAGAGGGGGCGGGGTTTAGCTGGATTATGAGACGGTCCCACTAAGACTCTGAACTGGTTAGTTTATACCTGACCAGGGGTTCAGGAGCCTTTAAAAAACATTGAACTCTACAACCGTCTGGGGAGTTTTGTTATAAACTTCACCCACGACCATCCATAAATTAAGATCATGTGGATTTCATTGCAGAGAAGAACTGAGGTTTGAGTTAAGCCCACTAAAGAAACAGCTCAAAAGGAAGTTGGTGAAACAAAGAGGACCATGAGCACGGATCCAAGAGATCCCTCAAAACAGTTGTTTCTATACATACTTATGAATCACTTATTATATGCACAAATATTGATGATAACCATATTTAAAAATGAAATATTGTTGTACACGTGTAAATAATCCAGCGCCTCTTAAATCATTTGTTCGCCTCGTCTCCCTCCCTGCATTTCATTTGACAAAGCCCCCACCCCCCATAATTCGATAGTATTATTTTCTAAATTTCTATAAATATTGAGATAATGCAGCTATACAATTTTTTTTTTTTTAAAACTCCGATACTGTGGCAGTCTCAGTTAAAATGGTTCATAAGTTATTGACATGAGGGTCCGTTTGTGATCCGAGCTGCTGCTGAAAACCAGCTGGCTCCCCAGCGACTAGAAGCAGTGGGTCGAAGAGCTCCTACCTGTAGATGCCCACCACCACGGCGTGGTCCCTCTCGTAGGGCTCCAGCGTGAGCTGCTCCTGTGGCTTCATGTTCTCAGAGCTCATCTTCTTCACTTCTGAGGCAAACACGGCCTCTGGGGGCGCCGTCGAGTCGATGCAGTTCGCCTGAAGGAAAACGACGAGTCACAAGCAGCTTTGTTTTCTGCATGCAGTTTTCAGGAGGGACGTTTCTCTGACAACTATTTTAAATGATTAACGCGGTCAGTTAAACAGGTAAAATGTATAATAAAAATAATAAAATAAAAAAAGATTAGGAAATCGTAAGGAGAATAGCTGGTCCACCTTAAAGGTCAGTCCACCTTAAGTGACTGAGTACTTCACGTGTTAAAGGAGCTTCAGCGTACCTTGATGGAGATAACAAAGTGTCCTCCGTTCTTCAGGAAGTTGTGAGCATTCAAAGCAACGATCCTCGTCTGGTCGGGTTGGGCAACATCAGCAAAGATCACATCCACCATGCCTGGGGGGAGGGGGAGGGGGGCATTACTGACTGTTCACTCACCCCCGTTGAAGTCTCCGTGGTGGAGAAGAGCCGACCACCGAACGAGACTTCAGCCTCTGTACGTTGCCATTTTCAGCAATAAGCAATCCATCAAGCTCCATGACGATATTTTAAAATTAAATCGTATGTTCAAGTGTGCGTTATGTAATGGGGACCGTCTTCATGGTTCAGTGGTTCTCCTAGTGGAACTCCTTTATCACCGTTTGCATATCGTTTCTAGTAAATGTACATTATTAATCCCTTATGATCTGCCTCAAGTTTCTCACCAAGAACTAAATTCTGAACATGATATGGTTCTAATACATTACATTATTAATAATATACCTTCGCCCAGTACTCATTTTTACTGAGAGCTTGAATGCATCACAATGTCACTGAATGCAACCTCCGTACTTTAGCAGTTAGCTCGTTATTTAGCAGCACGTTAACGAGTCGCCTCTTGATTATGATCTGACAGGTCCTATGATCTCCATCGTACATCTTTACAGGGCTCGTGTGAAGGCAGTCGTCCATGAATCTGAGATACGTGTGGAGGTTACATTATCTGTGTGGTGGTCGGAGCGGGGATCCCCGCTACCTATGCTACTGTAGAAAAGACCCGTCACATGACCCGGGGGCAAAGTATGTGTCCCCTCATGAATACGTAAGTCTCCACTAACAAGGCTCCTCGGGACTACCTACCAACCAGCATGCGGTATTTGTGAGGGTGGCGAGCATCTTCGATGATTGGAATGATGTTTGTGCGTTTCTTTGCCACGTTGAGAAGGTCGCGACCCGATCGATGGGAGAACTCCACAGCGTAGACCAGCCCCTCCTGCAACACACGGGACACGTCTATCAAACACTTTACTAGAACATGTTCCTGTTCTCCGGTGGTCCAGAGGATGTGACCCACGCTGGTGGGCCATTCTGAACTTTAAGAAGGGAAAAAGTAGTCACCGGTCCAACGATGTCAGAGACGTGGGACACCGTGGTGCCCGAGGCTGCTCCCAGGTACATGACCTTGGCTCCGGGCTTGATGTGGATCTGGTCTACTCCTCCCAAGATGGCTGCAGCCAGCTTGGAGCGGAACGGATTCCAGGCTCTGTACTCAATCTTCACATCTCCTTCCTAACAGACAGAAACAGCATTTAACAACGCCTGGTCCCAAGACCAGGGCTCCCCAAGGCCGATGCAGAGGTCTTATATTTATCATTTTAAACTAATGCAGCAGTTATGATGCGACCGCTGTGCTGAACCACCGTCTCACCTCCACGTTGATCCTCTTCTCTCCGTACACAGAGTCCCCCACCACCATGTTCCTGGTCACCAGGGCGTCCTCCTTCCCTCTGCAGATGAACACTCCTGAGGGGACACCAGCGCACCACGAGTCAGTGCCTAAGGGACTCGAGTCAACTGGAAACTAGTCCCTCTAAAGGTCTCTGGCTTTATACTACGACAGCACTTTGCATTAGGGAGGGTGGAACAGTACTTTAATATACATTAGAAGAATTGTTCTGCTAACCCACACATCGGGGTGCTGCTGTATACAAGTGGCTCACCCCTGAACAATGTCTGATAACCAGACTCATGCTGCTGCTGACAGCAACCAGAGCGTCACGGGGAACTCAAGAGACTTTGGTTCATTTGGGCCGCAGGACGTACCACACGGGCCCCGAACTAGCGCGGTCCAGGGAACAGCGGGTAGCGCTCCACTCATATGGGTTAGTGGGTTCAGAGCAGAACACCTGACGGCTAAACATCCAGATGAGAAGGGGTCATAAAGTACAACAAACCTTCGTGTCTGTGGGGCTCAACCACCACCTTCCTCCCGGCTCCAAAGCCTCCGCGGCCGCCGCCCCTCCCTCTCGGGGCGCCTCTGCCACCCCCTCGGCCACGAAATCCTCCACCTTCGGGGGACCTGAATGATCCACCTGAAGAAAACAACTCATTAAATAGAGCCTGCTCGTACCAACCCAGTCTGCCTTTACTGATAGCTCATTTGTTTATTTGTAGTTCAGGTTAAACATGTTCACTTATGCAGGTGTGCTCTTTGCTCATAAATACACTCAATCTTTGCATGTAAGCTATTAAAAATGAACTGTTTGAGGATCAAAACGATACTCTATGATGTAATATTACACACAACATTAATCTCATCATCCACTTCCTCCCATCTCACCTCTTCCTCCTCTGAATCCTCCTCGTCCTCGGTCACCAAACCCTCCTCTTCCTCCGCGGTCACCGAACCCTCCTCTTCCTCCGCGGTCACCGAACCCTCCTCTTCCTCCGCGGTCACCGAATCCTCCTCTTCCTCCCCGAGGACTGAACCCTTCAGATGAACACAGACAACAAGGGGCATTAGGGGGCTGTGGCTCCACACCTGTGTCCCGAAGAGCCCCCTCGCACACTGTGGTGATGAGGAACGCTCACTCCACCCGGCTGGCTGAGGAGCACACCTCCACCCGGCTGGCTGAGGAGCACACCTCCACCCGGCTGGCTGAGGAGCACACCTCCACCCGGCTGGCTGAGGAGCTGGTGGTGGGGCAGCCGGGTGAATCCAACTAAAACAGGACTGTGCTGACTGTTACAGGCTGACAACCAGTCCAACAACAGCTCCACGTGCCCCTCAAACACATCCGGAACGCACGTGCAGCGCTGTCTGGTACAATTTCATTATTTATTTATTCATTTATATATTTTGGGACGAACGTTTTGCGTACTTAAAAAAATACTGTTGATTTATATTAAAGCCAGTAGTTTAACAACCACGCGGGGCCAGTATCACCGGTTTGTTAAGTCTCAGGGACTGGTCCCATAAAGAGGTCGGGCTACTGTTAGCGGGTCTCCCGGTCCTCCGAGCTGCAGCCTCGTGGCACCGAGAGGACCTCATCACACGTCTCCCGCACCGTAAATAATAATAACACTAATAATAAACATTAACGTGTGTCGGAGGCTCGCGGTGGTTTCACACATGAACACGTGTTTCAGCGACGTGCTGCTACTTTACCACCAAGATAACGTTTTAACTGGTAAGTCACATCCACGCAGAGGAACGAGTATTTATTTATTTATTTTTATTTTTATATATATATGAAAAAAATATAATAACGTCGAGCTTTAACTGGTCCATATTACGGGACGTCCCTCCACGTGGAGGCCCGCTCCTCTCCGGTAGTACAGTCTAGTAAAGTTAGGAGCCGCGTGGCGGAGGAGGCCGAGACACATCACGCCTTCAACGTTTACCACCGGGGAGCGCGGTACGAGACAAACACACTATTATATAATATAAAATATATAATACTACTACTTTAAACCCAGTGGGAACTCACCTGGCCTCATGTTCTCTGGTTAACGTGTTATCGGTGCTGCAGACCGACTCTCGTGCTCCTCTTCTTCTGCTGCTGCTGCTCACTGAACGGACGACCTGGGCCACATGCGCCTAGACCACGCTGACGGTCTACTTCTTCTGTTCCTGTGGGGGCGGGGCGAACACTACCGCCCCTGCTGGTGTGGAGGGTGTAATCACATTCATTATTCTACTTCTTCTTTTCCTGGGGCGCCTCGTGCTCTACAGAGCAAACACGACTGCCCCTGCTGGTGTGGAGGGTGTAATCACATTCATTATTCTACTTCTTTAGAACCTAGTCCTAGTTTTAGAAAACATAGCTACATTTACCGTTATCGTACCATACAAGAGTTTATTAAGGAGATCAATACAAAGTATCATTGATCCATAAGAAATGGATCAACCACATCAATAGTTTTAATTGCCTTGTTATTCTTATGACTTTGTATCGTGTTGCCATATTGAAGAGGTTCTTGAAAAAAAAAAGGCTGCCCTTCTCTTCTTGGAAATGGGGAATTTTCCCAAGAATAAAACTAACTGGACAGAAATTATACATATATTTTACTGTCTCGTAACTTAAGGGGGCACCCTTAAATGGAGAAAAAACATGATTAAGTGCCCTTAGAATAAAGAAAATGGAATGCGTTGCCCTGGGACCTTCCAATGCAGAGAACGTGATCCAATGTCCTCTAGAGTTCCCTTCAGGAGAGGAAATAGGATCCAGTGTCCTCTAGGGTTCCCATCAGTTGAGAAAGTAGGATCCAGTGTCCTCTTCAGTTTCCTTCCAGTATCGGATCCAATGTCCTCTAGGGTTCCATTCAGTCGAGAAAATATGAACCAGTGTCCTCTAGGGTTCCTTTCGGGAGAGAAAATAGGATCCACTGTCCTTTAGGGTTCCCTTCAGTAGAGAAAACAGTATCCAGTGTCCTCTAGGGTTCCCTTCAGGAGAGAAAACAGGATCCAGTGTCCTCTAGGGTTCCCTTCAGTAGAGAAAATAGGATCCAGTGTCCTCTAGGGTTCCATTCAGGAGAGAAAATAGGATCCAGTGTCATCTAGGGTTCCCTTCAGCAGAGAAAATATGATCCAGTGTCCTCTAGGGTTCCCTTCAGGAGAGAAAATAAGATCCAGTGTCCTCTAGGGTTACCTTTAGGAGAGAAAATAGGATCAAGTGTCCTCTAGGGTTCCCTTCAGTAGAGAAAATAGAATCCAGTGTCCTTTAGGATTCCCTTCAGGAGAGAAAATAGGATTGAGTGTCCTCTAGGGTTCCCTTCAGCAGATAAAATAGGATCCATTGTCCTCTAGGGTTCCCTTCAGGAGACAAAATAGGATCCAGTGTCCTCTAGGGTTCCCTTCCAGTAGAGAAAATAGGATCCAGTGTCCTTTAGGATTCCCTTCAGGAGAGAAAATAGGACCCAGTGTCCTCTAGGGTTCCCTTCAGTGGAGAAAATAGTATCCAGTGTCCTCTAGGGTTCCCTTCGGGAGAGAAAATAGGATTGAGTGTTCTCTAGGGTTCCCTTCAGGAGAGAAAATATGATCCAGTGTCCTCTAGGGTTCCCTTCAGGGGAGAAAATATGAACCAGTGTCCTCTAGGGTTCCTTTCGGGAGAGAAAATAGGATCCACTGTCCTTTAGGGTTCCCTTCAGTAGAGAAAACAGGATCCAGTGTCCTTTAGGATTCCCGTCAGCAGAGAAAATAGGATCCAGTGTCCTTTAGGGTTCCCGTCAGCAGAGAAAATAGGATCCAGTGTCCTTTAGGATTCCCTTCAGGAGAGAAAATAGGACCCAGTGTCCTCTAGGGTTCCCTTCAGTGGAGAAAATAGTATCCAGTGTCCTCTAGGGTTCCCTTCGGGAGAGAAAATAGGATCGAGTGTCCTCTAGGGTTCCCTTCAGGAGAGAAAATATGATCCAGTGTCATATAGGGTTCCATTCAGGGGAGAAAATATGGACCAGTGTCCTCTAGGGTTCCTTTCGGGAGAGAAAATAGGATTCACTGTCCTTTAGGGTTCCCTTCAGTAGAGAAAACAGGATCCAGTGTTCTCCAGGGTTCCCTTCAGGAGAGAAAATAGGATCCAGTGTCCTCAATGGTTCCCTTCAGTTGAGAAGACATTGTCATATTTTACAGTCGTATTTTACTTGCATATTTCCATTTTATATACTACTTGTTGCTTTGCAGATTAAGATTTTACAAAACATAGATGAGTTTCTAAAAGATGATGCATTCTTACGGTGTGTTCACATCAAAATAGTTGCAAATTTTTCGCGCAAGTAGATTATATCAATACACAGACGCGAATGGTTGCGGATAACGCAAATTTTTGCCGGGCTGCGCGAATGACGCGAATGACGCGAAGCAAATAATTCGCCTCATTTGCGCAAGTTGAAATTTTTCAACTCGGGGCGAAACATTCACGTGACACTGAGTTGCGAAAGCCAATCAGCGTTGAGAAGCTCCACCCGTCATCACCGCCGTCCTGCCGTTGTTGAATCAGAAACTATGGAGGAGAAGTTGACAGTCTGGAAGCGGCTTCATCCAGACGCAGCTCCGAGAAGCTGAGTGTGACTACGGAAAATATTATGAACCCAGACATGAGGGCGTTTTGATGTTTGATGTTTGACGTTTATGGGACTTCCACAACATGTACAAAGCAGAACTAGTGGTTATTTCTTCCACGGTGGATGGCAGAAATTAATTATTTACTAAGCCACGTCCTCGTCTAGAGCGAAAAAGCGAAAAAGCTAAATAACCACAAATAGTCAAGCGAGTAAACTCACACAAAAAAGCGTTGCGAATATTCGTAACGCTTTTGGTGTGAACGCATCTTTATAGATCAAACCATCCCCGACAGTCAGGACCAGAATGACTCGGAGGCCACGAGGCTAAAGGGAGATCTGGGCCCTTACCCCCGTGGGTTCCTAAAGTTGGTTTGTTTTTCATTTGATTCAGTTCAATTTATTTAAGACTGTGCACCATGTAAGTATAATATCAACTAAATCATTAAATGGTCCCTTTTCAAGATCGGGCCTCAGGATGGAGCCACTTTAAGGCTCTTGTTTTTAATTTAGATTGTTCGTTATGGACATTACAGAATGATGTGCAATTCATCAAATTTGTTGCACTCCCTTAACCAGGGCCCTTTGGGGTTTTGGAGGCATTTGCCTACTTTGCCCAGTTGGTTATCCTTGAAATCAGCGTGCCCTCGACCGAAACACGACATTGAAATGCTTACGCATAAATATATTAGTAATAATGACACAATAATATAATCATGAAACTGACAGGAGCCATTTTGTTGCATAATGAGTACCGTTGACACTTGAAGTGTATTTTTGCTGATAAGACTCCTCTACTGTGACTGAGGTAACATTTTGAATGTACTTGTAATGGTGTACTTTCCATTAAGGTATTGGGTTGTCATGAGGATTAAAGTGTTGTCAATGTTACACAACATATATAGTTATCATATAGAGCACATGAGTAAACTTAGAGATAATAGTGAAAGTACAAACAATCAGCCAGACCCATTCAGTTAATAAAGAAAGAAGAAAAATAACTTAATCAGAAGATATTATAAATAATACTATTGATAATAACAATAACCATAAAAACAAATAATAACAACAATAATATTATTAATATTATCAATATTACAAATTTTATTATTCATATTAAGAATGATAAGAGAAAAATTAAGTAAAAACAAAATAAGAAATATTGGGCTCATAATAATAATGATGATAATAATAATGATAATAATAATAATGATAATAATAATGATAAAAATAATAATAATAATAATAATAATAATAATAACAAGTTAACAGATGGGCTCCAGCGGGGCCACAGCGCCCTCTTGCGGTTCTTTGCGGCTCTCCCCCACAGCCGGTACCGGAAGTAGCCGGTGAGTCGGTGACACGTCACGGATGTCAACGGGAGGAAAGATGGCGAGCACCTACGAGAGCTTCAACCTGTAAGTGCTGCGGTCCAGACCGAGTCTGTCTGTAGGGTCCGAAGAGGACTTCACCTGATCCGGATCAGGTGACCCGGATCAGTGACGTGTGTAGAGCAGCTAGTCCTGCAGGCATAGTGGTTCACTCCTGAGCTAACTGCACCTGCTCCCGCACTAGTCCCCCACTAACGAGCTCCTGTCGGCGGGTTGGAGGGACCCCGGTAACGGCCCTTAGGTAGCAGGAGCCCCGGTAACCGGGGGAGCTCGATGTGAGGCGGTTTAACAGGAGCAACTCTGTAACCGGCTGCTTCCAGTCGGTAGCCCACAGAGCTAACGGGTCCGGTCAGCTTTACAGGACAATGCTACCTGCTATCTCTGTGGGCTAACAGCTAGCAATGTTCTGCAGAGCTGACAGGACAATGCTACCTGTTATCTCTGTGGGCTAACAGCTAGCAATGTTCTGCAGAGCTGACAGGACAATGCTACCTGCTATCTCTGTGGGCTAACAGCTAGCAATGTTCTGCAGAGCTGACAGGACAATGCTACCTGTTAGCTCTGTGGGCTAACAGCTAGCATTGTTCTGCAGAGCTGACAGGACAATGCTACCTGTTAGCTCTGTGGGCTAACAGCTAGCATTGTTCTGCAGAGCTGACAGGACAATGCTACCTGTTAGCTCTGTGGGCTAACAGCTAGCATTGTTCTGCAGAGCTGACAGGACAATGCTACCTGTTAGCTCTGTGGGCTAACAGCTAGCATTGTTCTGCAGAGCTGACAGGACAATGCTACCTGTTAGCTCTGTGGGCTAACAGCTAGCATTGTTCTGCAGAGCTGACAGGACAATGCTACCTGTTAGCTCTGTGGGCTAACAGCTAGCATTGTTCTGCAGAGCTGACAGGACAATGCTACCTGTTAGCTCTGTGGGCTAACAGCTAGCATTGTTCTGCAGAGCTGACAGGACAATGCTACCTGTTAGCTCTGTGGGCTAACAGCTAGCATTGTTCTGCAGAGCTGACAGGACAATGCTACCTGTTAGCTCTGTGGGCTAACAGCTAGCATTGTTCTGCAGAGCTGACAGGACAATGCTACCTGTTGTGTTAGTGCTCCAGTTTTAAACATCTGTCTCTGCCTGTCTGCCTGCCTTCCTTCCTTCCTTCCTGTCTGTCTCACCAGGCGCACCACACCAGAGAAGTTCTACATAGAGGCTCTAGATGATGGGTCCGAGGATGTCCTGGCTGTCGACAGGGTGTCCACTGAGTCGACCCTCACAGGTGAGACATGTTAGAAAGGTGAGCAGAGGTTAGAGGGGTGAGCAGAGGTTAGAGAGGTGAGCACTGGTTAGAGGTGAGTCTTCTGTGGGTCTCCAGAAAATATAGTTTGGGAAACATTGTTGAAACAATCGTTGTCGTTGCACATCTATGATAACGTTGCTACTTTAACTCTTATCTCTAGCTCACGTCTAAAAGGGACTTTATTCTCTAAGCATTTTAATTTGCGACATTATAAAATATCTCATCAGCGCCACACTGTTGCGTAACCCTCTGTGCGTCTGCTTCGGTCCTCAGGGAGGAGGGACATCCCGGCGTCGGCTGAGACCCGGCCCATATGTGGACTCATGGGGACAATCCGCCTGGTGGCAGGTAAGTCCAGAGCACAGGGCGACCGTGGGGGGATTCCAGCAGCGGGGGGTTCATCTCCAACCCCTGCTTCTGTGTTAGGCATGTACCTGGTGGTCATCACAAAGAAGAAGAAGGTGGGGGACCTGCTGGGCCACGCTGTGTGGAAGGCCGTGGACTTCGACATCATCTCCTACAAGAAGACGATACTGCACCTGACGGACAACCAGGTGGGGATCTCATGGCTCCTGTGTGGACTTGGTGCAGGGAGAGCTGGCAGATACCTAACCCAGCTTGGTGGTGGACGGGACTGACTGGCATGAATGGCCTCTCCCTCTACCGGCCTCTCACCTAGAGCTGGTCCGTCTCTTTGTTTCAGATGCAGGACAACAAGGCTTTCCTGTCCATGATCAACAACGTGCTTCACACGGACGGCTTCTACTTTGCTACGGACTACGACCTGACCCACACCCTGCAGCGCCTGGCCAACACCAGCCCCGAGTTTCAGGAGATGAGCCTGCTTGAGAGGGTGAGACGTAACCCGAGCCCCCTTCCCCCCGCGGGACAAAAACACCCCCACTAACATCTGGCTTTTGTCTTGGTGGGAAAGGTCACACTCGGCGTTCATTCCCGGGACAAATGACTCACTCAGTAGTCACGGGTATTTATCGGCTCCAGTTGAACAATTATTTATAATTCATGAACATCAAAATGAATCCGCTGTCCAGACTCCAGTCAGACAACAGTCATTATTTCCTCGCTGATCATCGATACACACTCTCAAAATCCACCTTGTGAAATCCGTCCTTGTTAGTCTTTCCACCGCTCCAGCAACCACCAACTCTGGTTTGGTCAAACTGCAAACGAGAAAAGAAACAGCCGTTGCATGTGGTCCTCAATGCTACCAGACATTTTACCTATTGACATGTGTTGTGATTATGATTCAAAATATTTGGGCGGACTTGGAAGAGAATTTCTGGATTCAGGAAGTTATAATAAAAATCAATTTAATAAAAGTTGGTAATACAGTGCATAAATTCTCAGCTGAGTGAGCAATTCTCAGCTGAGGCAACCTAAGCCAGCAGCGGTCCACAGACTTTCAAAAGCTGCCTGAAGAGAGTTTACTGTCTACGCGTATTGACCTAAGAGCCACGAAATGAACATTACATTCAATAATATACTTCAGTGCAAATGGGCGTCGTCGCCTCTCGTTGGTTTAGTTTTACAGCGTGGATTTGGTTAAATGTTTATGGTCGCAGAATTGACGATTTGGGTTGGTTTAAAAGCTGGTGCAAAAGTCTCTGCCAGACCTACCGGAACATGATGTCATCACTCCTCCCTCTCGTAAAGTTGAGCGCATCAAACCCCCTCATGAGGAGGTGCTTATCAGTTCTGTAGATCAGTGTGGTGCTGGGCCTCTCTTCCTCATCCCCCTCTCCTATAAACATTCCTTACATACCTGTACTAAGACTAAGTAAAAAAACTCAATGTGGCTTTCTGCTATGTTACGCATACACTTTGGCATAAGGCTCGCTATCCCTTATTAATTATCCTTTTTAAGTATCGTAATTTATACATAGACATTCCTTATTTACAAGTGTAAGTCATTTTAAATTATTACAACCTAACAGTTGACATGTGTTGACATGTGCTAACTGTCCCTGTTCCAGGCAGATCAGCGTTTTGTCTGGAACGGCCACCTGTTGAGGGAATTCATCGCACAGCCAGAGGTGAGACAAAACTAACGCTCTCTTTCAAAGCATTTATTTAGACTTCTCACAGAACCTTACATTGGGAACCTTACATTGGGAACCTTACCTAGGTTCATTCGGAACCTTGCATGGGGAACCTTGCATGGGAACCTTACCTAGGTTCATTGGGAACCTAGCATTGGGAATCTTACCTAGATTCATTGGAAACCTTGCATTGGGAACCTTACCTAGGTTCATTGGGAACCTTGCATTGGGAACCTTATGTAGGTTCATTGGGAACTTTACCTAGGTTCATTGGGAACCTTACCTAGGTGCATTGGGAACCTTGCATTTGGAACCTTACATTGGGAACCTTACCTAGGTTCATGGGGAACCTTGCATTGGGAACCTTACCTAGGTTAATTGGGAACCTTGCATTGGGAACCTTACCTAGGTTCATTGGGAACCTTACCTAGGTTCATGGGGAACCTTGCATGGGGAACCTTGCATGGGGAACCTTGCATAGGCATTTCTGAGGAATTTTGCTCCGAGTAAAGCGTTTCATCATCTGACACTGCTCTTCTCTTCCAGTTACACAGGTTTGTGTTTCCCGTTGTCCACGGCTGTATCCTTTTCTGCTGTTTCAGTGAGTGTGAGATCTTTCTGAGGCATTAAATAAGGCGTGTCTACTTTATTGTGAGTTTTAGATTCACAACTTCTGAAGACTTTTACGTGTGGAAACACAAGGTCTAAAAAAGTTTTTGATAAAGAGCCAACAAAAACAATGTGGCTCACTTTAAAGGGATAGTTGCGATGTTTTGAAGTGGGTTGTATGAGGTTCTTATTAATAATCAGTGTATTTATTACCTGCAGTAGATGGAGTCCTTTGTCCTGTACTCCTGTGGACGGAGGCAGTAGAAAACGTATTTTAGTCACCTCTGCTCTCTCAAAGACACAAGAATCCTTTGACAGTCATTTCTTTACAGGAGCTGCTGGTGTATTGCTGCCTCGATGGGTTAGTTTGTGTTATTGTGTGATTTTGGTGTTTTAACTAACCTCCCTTTAAAACACCAGGGTCAAGCAACAAAACAAGCTAACCCAGGGAGACCAGCAACTCCCTCCTTCTGCGAGGTCAAATGCTTTGGTCAATGGAGTCCTGTGGCTTTGAAGAGAGCTCAGATAACGACTTCAGATCCTTGTCGGGAAAGGGCTGTCAGACGGGAAAATTCTACATATGGCGCACACTTAAACCGAGTTATGTTTTAGGTGCGTAAAACACTTTTTGCCCCCCGACCACAGCAGTACATTGCTTTGCTCCGTGCTGCTACGATTTCCTGTTCCTCCAGACTGGGGGAGTGCCGACCGCCATCTACATGGTTATTGACTCCTCACTAGTCCATGTCAGTTTTCTTAACTCATCTCTTGACTAGTCATCACCATGAAGTCGGGCTGCATCAGTGGAAAGGTCTTTGATTGGATTATCATCTCCAGGAGGAGCTGCTTCAGAGCCGGAGTCCGCTACTATGTCCGAGGTAACACCGCTGCCCTCTCCACTGACCCCCTCACGTCCACTGGAGATGTTTTCTGTCTTCAGCGGACACATATCCAGTATTGCCAACACTTTAACAAATGTTTCACGTATTGAAAACACATTCGCAGCTCTTTTGTGGCCATGCAGGCAAACCGAGCGGACATTAAGTCAATGAGGTCTCAACCACTCAAACAGCTGTTTTGTGTTTTAGGCATTGACTCCGAAGGCCATCCTGCTAACTACGTGGAGACGGAGCAGATAGTGCAGTACAACAGCGCCAAGGCTTCCTTTGTTCAGGTGAGCCAGAGCATGGGTGCTCCAGGAGAGACGGGGTGAAGTCTGCCACCGGGGACCCAGTGGTGTGTTGTGATGGCATGACGCCATTCACCATACCATATAACATGCAACTTTTCTTTTTGGATTGAGGGAGAACGCTGCAGACGCTAAACAGGCTGTAATGTAATCGCTTGGGGCGCCTTTCAATCTACGTCCACTAGAAGTGCTAGTTTTTGTCTCAGATTGTTATGAGACAACTTTATGGAAAGGACCCGACGGAGAAACAAAACGTATTTGTTTTCTTTACCTTTCTGTTGGTTGTGTCATGTGACTTGTTGCCGGGAGACAACGGGTGGAAATGCCAGTGGGAGTCGGAGAGAGGAGTGACGGTGTCGTCAGACCTTTTGTTGAGCTTAGTTTTCGCTCAAAGATTTTCAATGTCACGGCCGAACAGTCGACAATGTGACGCAGGATTTCAGAACGAGACTTTCAGCGAGCAGACGGACCGATGAAGACAAAAGGGAAAGAAAAAGGGTTTTATGGTCCCCGTTAGTCCCTTAGAAACAAAGGAAAAGGTAAAAATAGGGTCCAGGTTGAAAAATACCAAAGTTCCCATTCAACCCTCAAAATATAATTAAAACAATTTGAGCAAGTCATCAGCTTTTGTTATTAGTTTAGTGTGTTTATGTTGAGTGTCTCCCCTTGGCTGCACAGATCCCACGCAGTCCACGTTCCCTCCACATTGAATGCTTTATGTCCTTTCCCTCCTCCCAGACGAGAGGCTCCATCCCCTTCTACTGGTCCCAGCGGCCCAACCTCAAGTACAAGCCCAAACCACAGATCAGCAAAGCGGTGAACCACGTGAGCTGCGTTTGTTATTCACCAGACATCAGGCTCCTTGCTTTGGTCTTCGTGCCTCACAGAGTTTCTCCTTTCATCTCTCTAGTTGGACGGGTTCCAGAGACACTTTGACTCGCAGATTATTCTCTACGGAAGACAAGTCATTTTGAACTTGGTAAGATTCATTTAGTTGTGAAATCAATGTGCCAGCTGGGTTTTGATTTCACACTGTTTAATCCATGATACGACCCTAATTAGAAATAATTCTTAATTTTAGATTTCATATTTTAGATAAGAGGTTTTGTTATCCTTCTTTTTACAGATCAACCAAAAGGGTTCAGAACAGCCACTGGAGCTGGCCTTCGACAAGATGGTGACCAGCCTGGGTAACGGCATGATCAAGTAAGGTCCCCCTCCCCCTTCACCCCTCACTCCTCACCCCTGCCCCCTGCCACCTCACCCCCGCCCCCTCACCCCTTACCCTTCACCCCTCACTCCTCCCCCCTCCCCCCTCCCCCCTCACCCCTCCCCCCTCACCTCTCCCCCCTCACTCCTCACCCCTTCACCCCTCACCCCTTCACCCCTCACCCCTGCCCCCTGCCACCTCACCCCTCCCACCTGCCCCCTCACACCTGCCCCCTCACACCTCACCCCTACTCCCTCACCCTTCAACCCTCACTCCTCACGCGGTGCTGCCTTCTTTTAGGGCCACCTGAAATCTTGGCTACGTTTGGGTAAACACTTGCCTTCTTTCTGCAGGTACATAGCCTTTGACTTCCACAAGGAGTGCAGCCGGATGAGGTGGCACCGCCTGCAGATCTTAGTGGACATGGTCGCCCAAATGCAGGACGAATTTGGGTGAGTGCTGTTAGGTTGTAATAATATAATATGACTTACACTTGTAAATAAGGAATGTCTATGTATAAATTACGATACTTAAAAAGGATAATTAATAAGGAATAGTGAGCCTTATGGGAAGGAGTATGCGTGACATAGAAGACAGCCACATTGAGTTTCTTACTTAGACTTAGTTCAGGTATGCATGGAATGAGAGAGAGGGGGATGGAGATACTGAAGTCTCCAAGATGAACACAAAGGGCAATAAAACAACTCCACTTGAGGGGGGTTGTTCAGCTCAACTTTACGAGAGGGTGGAGAGATGACTTCAAGTGCCATAGGTCTGGGAGAGACCTATGCACCAGCTCTAAACCAAACGAAATCATTGATTCTAGTATCATAAAACTTTAACCAAATCCACGTTACAAAACTGAGCCAATGAGAGGCGACGATGTACATTCTCATTGGACTATATAATCAAATGTACTGGTCAGTTCGAGGCTCTCTTAGGTCAATGCGCGCAGACAGTTAACTCTCTTCAGGCTGCTTTTACAGGCATCTGTTGAAAGGCTGTGGCCTGCCATTGGCTTATGAACCCTCAGCTGAGGATTATGCACTATATTGCCAACTTTTATTAAATTGATTTTTATTATAACCTACTGAATCCAGAAATTCTCTTCCAAGTCCGCCCAAATATTTTTGAATCATAATCACAATTAACAGTGCGCTTTATTTATTTGTTGCCTTGTGGCCAGGTAGATATCTACGTCTGTCTCTGCAGCAGAAGTAAGTGTGTGTGTGTGTGTGTGTGTGTGTGTGTGTGTGTGTGTGTGTGTGTGTGTGTGTGTGTGTGTGTGTGTGTGTGTGTGTGTGTGTGTGTGTGTGTGTGTGTGTGTGTGTGTGTGTGTGTGTGTGTGTCCTTCCAGATATTTCCTGGTGGACGCAGACGGGAAGGTGATGTTGACCCAGGAGGGGACATTTCGGAGCAACTGCATGGACTGTCTGGACCGCACCAACGTCATCCAGAGCATGCTGGCCCAACGCTCGCTGCAGTCACAGCTCCGGGTACGACCCTAAAACCCCACAGGAAGTGGACACAATAATAAAAACAGCTGAACCTAGAGAACAGCGGCTGTGCATAATGTCTATTTCCACGGCAGCAATGTCCCCAGCACAACGACAGTCATGTCATCCGACCCGTGTTAAAGGGTTAGTGTGGCTGTTTGAAGTATGAGGTACTTATCCAACGTCCGTGTGTTACCGAGAGGGGAGGGCAGCCGACACAACCCGGTCTGGAGAGTCAGACAGCAGTACCACTACTCTAAGCCACCCGACTCCTTTGACAAAACGTGGATTTCTTTACCTCGCAGAACACGGGAGTCACTGCTAGTTAGTTTTCTGGTGGCTTCGGCAACAACATAGACGGCTACTACTCCTGTCAATTAAACTTCACACTTCCTTCAGATGTTTCACAATAAAAGCCTTCCAGAAAAGTGAGGGATTGTTGCCCGTTTGTCAGGAAGTGTTTCATTCAAAGTAGCGTAACGCCAATCGAAAAAAAAGAAAAGGAACAAAAAACAGTGAAGGTAAAGGGTATAAGGAAAGGAACAAAAAATAGTGAAGGAAAAGGGTATAAGGAAAGGAACAAAAAATAGTGAAGGAAAAGGGTATAAGGAAAGGAAAAAAAAATAGTGAAGGAAAAGGGTATAAGGAAAGGAACAAAAAATAGTGAAGGAAAAGGGTATAAGGAAAGGAACAAAAAATAGTGAAGGAAAAGGGTATAAGGAAAGGAACAAAAAATAGTTAAGGAAAAGGGTATAAGGAAAGGAACAAAAAATAGTGAAGGAAAAGGGTATAAGGAAAGGAACAAAAAATAGTGAAGGAAAAGGGTATAAGGAAAGGAACAAAAAATAGTGAAGGAAAAGGGTATAAGGAAAGGAACAAAAAATAGTTAAGGAAAAGGGTATAAGGAAAGGAACAAAAAATAGTGAAGGAAAAGGGTATAAGGAAAGGAACAAAAAATAGTGAAGGAAAAGGGTATAAGGAAAGGAACAAAAATAGTTAAGAAAGGGTATAAGGAAAGGAACAAAAAATAGTGAAGGAAAAGGGTATTTGTGTTTTTAAAAAAGCTAGTCAGAGGACAAGAGTGACATAATTCTGTTTTTGTGATTATTGAATTCATCAAGACGACAGGTGCAGATGGAGAAAGGGTTGAGTTTGTTTTAACAGCAAATTAAAATGAGCAGGTCAAAAAACATGTTAAAACATCATGTAATAAACTATAAGCTTTGACAAATGTATCAGAAGGTTGATTTTGGACTCTCGTGTGTGTCTGTCTGCAGAGAATGGGAGTCCTACACGTGGGCCAGCAGATTGAGGAGCAGGCAGACTTTGGCAAGATGTTCAAGAACGGTGGGCTCACACTCACACCAGCAAATTCCTTTTGACCCGCTCACCTGGCCAAGGACATGTTGGGTCCTCCATGTGAATCTGATCTGTCCTCTGTTCCTCCCTCCCGTCTGTTTGCCTGCAGCCTGGGCAGACAACGCCGACGCCTGTGCCAAGCAGTACGCCGGTACTGGAGCCTTGAAGACCGACTTCACCAGGTCAGTTTTCACACAGCAGCAGAACACATGCTCCTGACCAAGGAGCCGTGTGAGGAACAGTCTGTCCTTCAGAGGGTTAGGGAGCTTTTCTCTGCCATCATACATGTATACATGCAATAGACATGTGTACATGCAATAGACAGACATGCAATAGATATAGAAATGCAATATACATGCAATAGACATGTATACATGCAATGTACATGTATACATGCAATACATCAATAGACATGTATACATGCAATAGACATGTATACATCAATAGATATATATATATATATATATATATATATATATATATACATGCAATAGACATGTATTTGTATGTGTATATATATATTCTTTTTTTTTTTTTTTTTTTTTTCATTATTTATAAAAACATATATCAATATACATTGAACTATTCACATTTTTACAACCTCTATTTCCAGTTAAGTTAAGTTTACATGCAATAAGGGGTTCATCCTCTGGGGAGCATGAAATGGCATCAGTAATGAGATTAGATGGTGTTATATTGGGAGGCTAGAGGACGGGTCAAGGGGATAACAATGGTTTGCATCCAACCTATGAGGACATAAGTGGTTATCCTCATGTTGTTGACCCACATAATGACCCCTCAGGACTGGGAAGAGGACCCAGTGGGGCCTGCTGATGGACGGCTGGAACTCCATGATCAGATATTACAAGAACAACTTCTCCGATGGTTTTAGACAGGTGGGTCCAAACCTTTGTGGATTTGATGTGTGGATGAGTGCCTTTTTTGTTTTACTAATACAGTATATTAAGTATTAAGGGCAAGGTCAAGTACTTCATTATGGCAGCGACATCTAGTGTTCAAACGAAGACGTGCAACATGTATGTACAGAGCTATTTATTAGAAATGAGTTATGTAGCTTGTCCACTCAAGACATAAGGGAAAAGTACCGTAGTAGTACTTTGCAATATAAATGTAGACCTTTCAGTTCTCCTCAGTTCCAGTAGACTCTTTAAGTACAGACATCAGTAATGAAGGAGAAGCTTGACGATATCAACGGACAGATGCATGAATGATCACAGGACCAGCTGAGTAGTTAAACCTGGACCTTCAGAGACGCACTCGCACTGCAAACAGTAGGAAACCGTTGGTCTGTTGTAACGCAGGACTCCATCGACCTGTTCCTGGGGAACTACGCTGTGGACGAAGCGGATTCTGCCAACCTGCTGCGGGACCCCAAAGACTGGAAGTTCCTGACGGTAAGAAGGGACATGGACGATGGACGGAGACCTTTTTCCTCTTTGCCCCGATGTGTTTTTGAATGTGACTCTGTTCCTTTTCTAGTTGCCTATCGTCATGGTGGTGGCATTCTCCATGTGCATCATCTGCCTGCTAATGGCTGGTAAGACGAACTCTAACGAACTCAAATTAACTTTCATTCTACAAACGCAACGACATGCATCAGGGTTTAGTCATCTGAAATGAAACTCTTATCATGCTTCAAATATTTAAGCAGTATTTTGAAAGTTTGTTTTAAATGTGTTCCACTGACTCGGTATGTCCCCCCACCCCTTTCAGGTGAGACGTGGACTGAGACGCTGGCCTATGTTCTGTTCTGGGGAACAGCCAGCATGGTGACGGGCGGCCTCATCCTCTTTAATGGACTGGACTTCGTAGACGCCCCCAAGCTGGTCCAGAAGGAGAAGCTGGACTGAATGTGTGCGTGTGGAAAGCAGCTTGGCCCCGGTGACCTCACCGCCTCATCCTCTGGCTCTTCGGCACTTTACCCCCAGCATCAGCACCCGCAGGCCTGGAGCCTTTACTAACGGACGGGGTGGGGTTTAGTGGAGGATGGCGGTGGGAAGCGGGGGCCGGGCCTCGTGCGCGACAACGGAGAGAAAGACAGGGACTGGGAGTGCACGGGCCGGCTGCTGTCCACACTGCAGCTACTGTCATGTGGACAGGACTGTCTGTCCACAGTTTTACTGGACACTGAACCTCTGGTTTGGTCTTACTGGATTTGATTGTTTTGATGATTTCAGAGGAATGCTGTGAGACCTATATATTTAAAAGTCCGTCCCATTGAATTCCCTTAATGGGTGTATTGGGATCAGTTAATTTGCCTTTTGTCTTTTTATTATTGCCAATATATGTTCATCCATGCACAGATGCTCTGTCCCAGGTTAGACGCTACCTGCTTCGATGGTTCAAGACCAGCAACAGGTTGAAGAGCCTCTCCTGTTCCAAAGGCTCCAGGAAATCCGGCCTTCTTTGACAACACCTTCAGTTACACAGTCAGTGTGTAAACGGAAGTCCTCAGTATCCCAAATGTCTATTGGCCATTTGTTGAAATGCTGCACTCTCACCTCATATAGTCGTGAAATACGTCAGGTATGCTGTATATTTAACAGGTGTTTGTCATCATTGGTTGTTATCAATACACCGTGCAAATCATCATATGAGGTTGATCCGTTAAAAGGCCACTGCAGGATGTAAATCCTCCTGTCGAAGGCGTTTGGAGTGAGCGTCTCATTCCCAACTCCTCCAATGTCGACGTTTAGTCCGAGACCCGGCGCTTCAAACCCGCTAGCGTCAGTTTCCGCTCGTTAGATGCGTGCAGCATCTTTTCAAAATACAATTCTAGCGTAGGTTTACTTTTTTTAAGGTAAACCTTACTTACCAACAAAACTTCTTTGTTAGGTTCAGGCAGTGAAAGCACTCAGAATAACTACGGAAGTTACAAAACAAAACTACGGTATAATAAGTCCGCATTGTTTCAGACTGGATGCGAAGAAGTCTCCTGGGTGATCCCGATGCATCGGTATCAGACGAGTTGGGAGCAAGAGCCGTGTTGAAGTGTATCTTCACAACCGACTCATCATAGGTGTCATGGAACTTGCCGCTTGGACTTAACACCTATTTATTTACCATGAAATGTTATTTGTGTACAGAAACGAGTATTCCGTTCTCATCTTCTTAATTCTACAATAAACGGTACCTATTGTTAAACCGTATTGTTAACATTGGAACTCTTTAAAGGGGTGAAGGTGCAGGCTGGCAGCAGTGTTGAGGTATCGAGGTACCAACGTGTGTTGAGTTCATTCCTTCATAATAACATTGTTTGCTAGCGCATTCGTTTCATTTGTCATTGTAGCCTCCCACACTTTAAAGCTAGGGTTGGTAATGTTGAGAACTAGCAAGAGTACGCTAGCAAACAGCTCAAAGTGCCAACTCTTTTCCAATGAAAGTCGCTAAATCTAGCTAGAAAGTCGGCTGACCGTCCTTTCAGACCTCCCTCCTAATGACCACAATGACTAACCAACAAACTTCTGCTGCATCAGCTGTTGGTGGTACTCCCAACTGAGGAAGACTGGTGACGCCTAATGAGTGGACCGGCATTTAGCCCAATCCTTTCATACGTGCGACAGCCATAGACACCAGACTTTTTCTTTCTTTTTTTGTCACAGCATTTGATTTATTGATTGCTGTCGGGATGCAATAAGAATTTTAACTTTTATAACAAAAATGTTTTTCAGAAGATTACCAACCCTAGCTTTAGCGATAGTTGGATGTTGGATGTTTCAACAACGTGTCAGCTTCGGCTGCGATCAGTTACCTGCACAATCTGATTCTAAATAACGGCTTGGTTTGTGTTTGGGACGGAGATGCATGGATATACTTCAGATTTTGCCTGTTATGTTATCTGTGACATTCCTAAATATATGTTAAACGTTAACAATATTTAATATTCTGTTCTGTTGGGTCGTGTAACTGGAGGGCATTTATTTCCCCTTCATGACGCCAGCCGGGCTCTGGGCAGTTATCTTGTGCTAAGAGAATGTTCAACTGGATGAGGATCACACAAATGCATTATTAACTTTGACTCTGTAAATGTAGATTTATGCTTCTTGATTAATGGGTCTCATGCAAGTGATTTATGAGAATCTGTGGCATTCACCAAGTTACTTGTACTTAGAATTCTTTCTTCAGTACAAACAAAGATCACGTGAGTGGTCCAGACCTGTAGCACGAGTCATGAACGTTTTTGATTAAAAAATTGTTATGCCTTAATCTGAATGAATTTGCAGTTTAAATATGATACTGAAACTAGATGAAATAAAATATTTAAGACAAACTTACAGCAAAACTAATATTATGTTCTCTGTATCTTCATCATGGCTGCCAGTTAACAAGTTTCTTTTAAAGATTTCATTGCTTTAGAACAGGACCTGTATATAAGAAGTGGACCAGCCCCATTAGTTTGTGGACTGACGATTTGAAGCCTTGAGTTTCACGTTTTTGCCATCTCCACCTTGGGAGGAGCGAGGCCCAGCGGGGCCAGAACCCGTTAGCATAACAAATGCTAAGTTACTAGCTAAATCTAGCGCTAGCTAACTTGGTTAGCAAAGGTGCCTCCGACATTCACGCTAACTGTGATATTAATTGGGACTCTAATTTTGACTTTCAGTTCAACCAAATGCTGAACAGGATGATTTTGACCCAAATTTAGCATTTGGATTTCATGACCTGAAAGCCGAGAGTCCCCGGCCTCCCTCCCCGTTATTTAATATTAAACTTTAATTTACAATAGCCCAAAGTACAATGTGGGAACTCTACGACACTTAAACTTCAGTAAAGCATTGACTTACACCTGACATCCTCTGGTCATGGCCGGGTGTCTTGACTTTCTCGCTTCTAATGTCTTATCGAACATTTTCCTAACTTGGGAAAACCCCCGCTTTGAAGCCCTAAGTAAGCTTGGCAATCTGCATCAAGCCCTTTACTCGGTGCTTGTTTTTATTTTCATTGTGGGGACTACCGCATTGTCTGTATTTGATCATTTTGAGTTTTTTTACTATTCAGAAGCAACTGACTGTTATTGGGTTGAATCTCTGTATGCATCACATTTACCCTCGGGGGCTTTACAGTAGGTCTCCTGTTTTGTTACTCTAACTCAAGACTGATGGCGTTATTATTTCTGTTCACTTGGTGGCAGCTGAACAAGCTGAAAGCACAGCTGTCATATTGTCGCCTTGTTCTGGTAAATATTATGTTCACATACAGTGCATCCAGAAAGTATTCACAGCGCTTCACTTTTTACACATTTTGTTATGTTACAGCCTATATCCCATAATGACAAAGTAAAAAAGTTTTTATTTTAGCAAATCTATTAAAAAAAATTAAAAAATGAATCGCATGTACATAAGTATTAACAGCCTTTGCCATGACACTCAAAATTGAGCTCAGGTTCATCCTGTTTCCACTGATCATCCTTGAGATGTGTCTACAGCTTGATTGGAGTCCACCTGTGGTAAATTCAGTTGATTGGACATAATTTGGAAAGTCACACACCTGTCCATATAAGGTCCCACAGTTGACAGCATGCATGTCAGAGCACAAACCAAGCCATGAAGGCCAAGGAATGGTCTGTAGACCTCCGAGACAGGATCGTATCTAGGCCCAGATCTGGAGAAGTGTACAGAGAAAGTTCTGTAGCATTGAAGGTCCCAATGAGCACAGTGGCCTCCATCATCCGTAATGGAAGAAGTTTGGAACCACTAGGACTCTTCCTAGAGAAGGGCCTTGGTCAGGGAGGTAACCAAGAACCCGATGGTCACTCTGACAGAGCTCTAGCGTTGCTCTGTGAAGAGAGGAGAACCTTCCAGAAGGACAACCATCTCTGCAGCACTCCACCAATCTTGTTCACCAAGCCTGTGGGTCGAGTGGCCAGACGGAAGCCACTCCTCAGGAAAAGGCTCATGACAGCCCGCCTGGAGGACTCTCAGACCACGAGACACTAAATTCTCTGGTCAGATGAAGCAAATATTGAACTCTTTGGCCTGAATGTCAAGCGTCATGTCTGGAGGAACCCAGGCATGCTCATCACCTGTCCAGTATCATCCCTACAGTGAAGCATGGTGGTGGTAGCATCATGTCCAGTACCATCCCTACAGTGAAGCATGGTGGTGGTAGCATCATGTCCAGTACCATCCCTACAGTGAAGCATGGTGGTGGTAGCTCTCATCACCTGGCCAGTATCATCCCTACAGTGAAGCATGGTGGTGGTAGTATCATGTCCAGTACCATCCCTACAGTGAAGCATGGTGGTGGCAGCATCATAGCCAGTACCATCCCTACAGTGAAGCATGGTGGTGGCAGTGCTCATCACCTGGCCAGTACCATCCCTACAGTGAAGCATGGTGGTGGCAGCATCATAGCCAGTACCATCCCTACAGTGAAGCATGGTGGTGGTAGCGCTCATCACCTGGCCAGTACCATCCCTACAGTGAAGCACGGTGGTGGCAGCATCATGGCCAGTGCCATCCCTACAGTGAAGCACGGTGGTGGCAGCATCATGTCCAGTACCATCCCTACAGTGAAGCACGGTGGTGGCAGCATCATGTCCAGTACCATCCCTACAGTGAAGCACAGTGGTGGTAGCATCATGTCTAGTACCATCCCTACAGTGAAGCACGGTGGTGGTAGATCTCATCACCTGGGCAGTACCATCCCTACAGTGAAGCACGGTGGTGGCAGCATCATGTCCAGTACCATCCCTACAGTGAAGCACGGTGGTGGCAGCATCATGTCCAGTACCATCCCTACAGTGAAGCACGGTGGTGGCAGCATCATACTGTGGGGATGTTTTCCAGCGGCAGGAACTGGGAGGCTAGTCAGATCGAGGGAAAGATGAATGCAGCAATTTACAGAGACCTCCTTGATGAAAACCTGCTCCAGAGTGCTCTGGACCTCAGACTGGGTGAAGGTTCAGCATCTAACAGAACAACGACCCTCAGTACACAGCCAAGGTAACAAGGAGTGGCTTCGCGACAACTCTGCATGTCCTTGAGTGGCCCAGCCAGAGCCCAGACCTGAACCTGATTGAACATCTCTGGAGAGATCTGAAGATGGCTGTGCATCGACGCTCCCCATCCAACCTGATGGAGCTTGAGGTCCTGCCAAGAAGAATGGGAGGAACTGGCAACAATAGGTGTGCCGAGCTCGTAGCATCATACTCAAAAAGACTTGAGGCTGTAATCGCTGCCAAAGGTGCTTCAACAAAGTATTGAGCAAAGGCTGTGAATACTTATGTACGTGTTATATTTTCGTTCATTATTTTTAATAGATTTGCTCAAATTTGAAACTATTTTCACTCTGTCATTATGGGGTATTGTGTGTAGAATTTGAGAAAAAAATTTTTTAATCCATTTTGGAATAAAGCTGTAACTTAACAAAATGTGGAAAAAGTGAAGCGCTGTGAATACTTTCCGGATGCACTGATACAATAAAATACAGTTACAGTAGATCTCATCAGTGACATGTTCACTTTACAATGTCAGGAAATCCAATGCAGCCCGAAACAAATACTGCTCTCATTAAGATTTTAGGAAGCCACAGAGGATTAGGTGCGTGGAATGTGGTGTTTGGTTGTAATGCGAGGTATGATTTGTAGTAAACAAGCTCAAACAAATACACCTCTATGGTGCTCTGATTTATGTTAAAGTGAAAGCTCACGGACAGAAACCCGTAAAACTAAGCGACTCAAATGCATTGTGCTGATAGCTCTGCAATGCGCTGCCAATAAAAGCTGTGGTGAGATGCTCAAAGGTGCATTTTATGGCAGGACTGCCTCACGTTTCATACGTTTTTTCCTCCTCGTATGCTGAAACGTTTCTGCTCATTTAAAACGCGAGCCATGTTTACTCTTGCAGTTTATTTTAGGGTCCCTTTATCAGCTTCTGTTAGCTTTAACATGTTAACAATTGTGTTATTTATCAGAATCGATAATGAGAGCAGTACTTTGAACAGCCTTGATCTTATGATACCAGTTATATCAGTGTTTGCCCCATTTATTGTTTTATTGTAGGGTAGTGCTTCTGAGCCTCTCTATAGTTGGTGCTTTATTGATTATATTGTTTTATGATCTTTTGTAATTTAATTTTCTTATGTACTTTGTAATATTGGTACAAAACTGGCAACAAAAAAAAAGAAGCTGTGTCAACGTTTGATACTCACAAGTCTTTTTCAGCAAGAAGTTCAGTGTAGCATGGACACTTAGCTAGTCCGAGCTAGCCAGCTATGAAAAGCTACTGTTAGACAAGGAGTCTGGTGTTTGAGTCACTAGAGTCACATTTATTTATTTATTTATTTATTTTGCACAATTCAAACAATACAATTTAAATAAACATAGCAGAGATAAATTAAAATCACAGTGCAGGAAGAGGCAAAAGCCAACTTGGCTTATTTGAAGCCTCCACCTATATATTTAAAATTTTACAAAGTTACAAACATAAAATTAAAAATGCATAAGACAGAAAAGAAAAAAGAAAAGAAGAAAATAATGTAATTGTGTCGAGTGTGTGTGTGCATGTGTGTGCATGTGAAAGTAAGCTTGGCATGTTGTTCCAGGATATTGGATTATACACCTGTGGTAATTCCTAAGCAATGGTAATGCTACAAGTCCCCATGAGTGAAACAGCTATAAATGTAGATATAACAGCTAAAACAAGGAAGACATGAACACTAATACATAAAAAACTCTTACAAAACAGCATTTTTAAGACAAGATAAGATAAGACAAACCTTTACTGATCCTGAGCATCAAAATTGTGATGTTGCAGCAGCTAGCTTGGCTAAATGAGCTGCCCATCGCCACATCTCGTCAAAGAGAGGGTGAGTGGTGTTATTTGGGATGGTTTTTGGGATGCCCTTCATCCTCTCTGCCACTGCCTCCAGACTGTTCAGTTCCACCCCAAATACAGAGCTGTCTTCCTCACCAACTTGTTAAGTCTGCTGGCCTCCCCAGAACACCACAGCAAAGAACAATGAACTTGCTACTCCAGACTGGTAGAAGATCTGCAGGAGTCTGTTGCGTAAATTGAAGGACCTGAAACTCCTCAGAAAGAACCGTGTCCTCTGTTAGTCCACCACCACTTGCTCTTTGACCTTGCTATTGAACTTCAGGTGGCTGCCGTTGCACAATGTGACAAGGCTCTCTCTCAGTCCTCTGTCCTCAGGAACCACTGTTTCAAGCGGAAGTCTGAGGTGATGATGGAGAAGAGGACCGGCCCTTGTACAGTTCCCTGAGGTGTAGATGGTGAAGAGGACCGGCCCTTGTACAGTTCCCTGAGGTGATGATGGTGAAGAGGACCGGCCCTTGTACAGTTCCCTGAGGTGTAGATGGTGAAGAGGACCGGCCCTTGTACAGTTCCCTGAGGTGTAGATGGAGAAGAGGACCGGCCCTTGTACAGTTCCCTGAGGTGTATATGGTGAAGAGGACCGGCCCTTGTACAGTTCCCTGAGGTGTAGATGGAGAAGAGGACCGGCCCTTGTACAGTTCCCTGAGGTGTAGATGGAGAAGAGGACCGGCCCTTGTACAGTTCCCTGAGGTGATGATGGAGAAGAGGACCGGCCCTTGTACAGTTCCCTGAGGTGATGATGGAGAAGAGGACCGGCCCTTGTACAGTTCCCTGAGGTGTAGATGGTGAAGAGGACCGGCCCTTGTACAGTTCCCTGAGGTGTAGATGGTGAAGAGGACCGGCCCTTGTACAGTTCCCTGAGGTGATGATGGTGAAGAGGACCGGCCCTTGTACAGTTCCCTGAGGTGTAGATGGTGAAGAGGACCGGCCCTTGTACAGTTCCCTGAGGTGTAGATGGAGAAGAGGACCGGCCCTTGTACAGTTCCCTGAGGTGTATATGGTGAAGAGGACCGGCCCTTGTACAGTTCCCTGAGGTGTAGATGGAGAAGAGGACCGGCCCTTGTACAGTTCCCTGAGGTGTAGATGGAGAAGAGGACCGGCCCTTGTACAGTTCCCTGAGGTGATGATGGAGAAGAGGACCGGCCCTTGTACAGTTCCCTGAGGTGTTGATGGAGAAGAGGACCGGCCCTTGTACAGTTCCCTGAGGTGTAGATGGAGAAGAGGACCGGCCCTTGTACAGTTCCCTGAGGTGTAGATGGAGAAGAGGACCGGCCCTTGTACAGTTCCCTGAGGTGTAGATGGAGAAGAGGACCGGCCCTTGTACAGTTCCCTGAGGTGTAGATGGAGAAGAGGACCGGCCCTTGTACAGTTCCCTGAGGTGTAGATGGAGAAGAGGACCGGCCCTTGTACAGTTCCCTGAGGTATGGAGAAGAGGACCGGCCCTTGTACAGTTCCCTGAGGTGTAGATGGTGAAGAGGACCGGCCCTTGTACAGTTCCCTGAGGTGTAGATGGTGAAGAGGACCGGCCCCTGTACAGTTCCCTGAGGTGTAGATGGTGAAGAGGACCGGCCCTTGTACAGTTCCCTGAGGTGATGATGGTGAAGAGGACCGGCCCTTGTACATCAATAACTGAACAACTCCTCACAATTAGTACTTTCACCTATGGTGTGGTACATTTGACTGTGGATACTTGCACACTTTTTCTTCAATAAACTTTTGAATGTGTGTTTTAGTGTACCATTAGTCCACTGTGGTGTTCATTTGGGTACTTGTGTAAATTATGTTTCTACCATTGACAATACCATCAGTTTGTTTCTTGTTTATCCAATCGGATGGGGATCAGATGATGATGAAACTAGAAGCTTAAAATGCCAGTTCAGATTAGCCTCAGTGAGCAGGCAGAGAGAGGCCTGCTGGGTGAGCTGCCAAAGGTCAAATCTGCAAGACATCAAGTAATTTCACTCCATTCAGTATCCAAATGTCATCCTGTGCAATAACAGGCAGTAAAGGGTCATAGTAGACCAAAATTATAAATGTGGGTACTAGTGACTGATAATTTCAAGTGTATGAAGGTACAAAACAGATTTTCAGTCTCAAATGGAATTGTGTCAGTTGTCATCACCTGACCTAAGTACGTACGTATGTGTAGAGTTTCTGTTGTCTCAATGGGGACCTCGTTCCACCTACGTGGAACCAGGGCAGCAAACAGTTGTGGATTTGTAGAGCGGTAGCCGGGCCCTCTTTATATCAGTAGCAAGCCGATTGGCAGTAGCAGAGCGCAGTGGACAGGCTGGGGTGAATGGTTTGGCATGTCCTTGATGTAGGACGGGCCTGAGCCATTCACAGCATGATAGGCAAGTAGCAGTGTCTTGAATCCAATTGGAGCAGCCACCGGGAGCCAGACTGAGGAGCGGGGTCGTGTGAGAGAACTTGGCTAAGTGGAAGTCCTACCCAGCAATGTTAGCAGTGAAGGACAGCTTGTCATCCAGTGTCACACCCAGGTTCCATGCAGTCCGAGTTGAGTCTATATTATCTATATCAGTGATTCTCAACTGGTGGGTCGCGACCCACTAGTGGGTTCACGGGCCTTTGCCTGGGCAAAAAAAAAATTTGATTACATTTTTTTTTTTTTTTTTTTATCCTGTGGTTTTATTTTGAAGGGGATTTTTTCTGCAGCGGAGTGTCGTCTATTCACACTTTTGTTCCGGCTCTGGTTCCCACTTGTTTTGCTCTGGTCCTCCATGTTTTCAGCAGCATTGCTGCTACATTCCACTTTGTTTGAGCTTTTCACGGCGGCGGTGATTGACAGGTGATAACAGGGGGCGTGTGCCAGGTTGGGTCAAACCATCCTGATATGGGGGAGACTCTGGGTTTTTAGGATAATGAAATTGAATAGCCTACTGAATATAAAATTCAGCGGTTTTTGAGTCGATGCTAATTTTGAATATATATATTTTTAAATCTTCACGTACCCCCGCCATTTTACAGCATAGAAGAACACCGTGACCCGCGAAATTAGTTTTCTAATCAAACATGGCTAAACGTAAGTACGACACCGACTACATAAGATATGGGGGTTTTTTGGGTCCCGGCTTGTCATTAAGGGGTGATGGTGGGTCCCACAGCCAGACCAGTTGAGAACACCTGATCTATATTATATATATTATACAGGAGATCATTCCTGCCCTCCTCAATAACACTGTACAATAAATCCCCTCTGGCCAAATCAACCACCAACTGTAGCACCTTTGTTTGTTTGTTGGCTACATCTTGCACTACTGTTTCGTTTTGTTAGTTCATTTAATTTAATATTATTCTATATAGTTTGGTGATAGTCGTCCGTGTCAGATGGGTAGAAGCCGCTGTCACGGTTTAAAATCTTCCACGCGCAAGTTAGCTGCAACGGGGGAGATAATGAAAGAAAAGATCATCACGCCATCAGAATCAGTATAGTCTTCTCAAAAGAAGTATTTTATTAAACATTGAATGGTCAGAGCTCTTTCCCCATGGATGTACACAACTGAACTGATGGTTCCTGGTGCCCCCCCCCCGGGTCCCGGGTCCCGGGTCTCTGCTTTAGGGAGACAGGCGTAGGTTGAGATAACAGCGAGTCAGACAGCCTTTGTTTGGTGGCGAGTTCTGCTGTTCAGAGTTAAGCGATACAAGTTACATGAAACAGAACATTCTGATAAATTGGTATTGAGAATTACTTTGTGAAGCGACTGTTTCCGAGCGTGAACATTCAAGCTCAACATTATTTATTATTTCTGTCATTCCACGGTACGCTTGCTGATGCGATATTCATATATGACCAGCAATGTAGTAAGCAATACATAACTTTGGTTTTGGTTGCTCAAAGTAGTTATGATTGTCGGCAAATGGCAATTTTCATTGTCCGATCGAACAACAAAAAGGTATTCGTATGATTAGAATATTATATACATTGATACTTGTTTGCATTATAGACACAGACACTCACACACAGAGCGACTACATGTCCATTATTAACATCAACATTTGTCTTTAATAAAAAATGTCATCAAATCATCTTCTGCCATTCAACATGAAAATAAAGAGCAGAAAGACTTATGATGTTATATGTTAATGTAACTTTTGATTTGATTTGAATTTACATCAAACTCGTTAGTTCATTGTCTATGACAGTTACTAACATCTCATTTAGTCAAGGGTACAAAAAGACATATTTCTGGAGTATTCCGATCATTAGATGACACACGTATCTACAGTATGTAAACATTTTACATATTTTAGGCTGTGCAAAGCAAATCTTTTAGTATTAAAATATTTTCCACATTAGATCTTTCACTGGTTAATACACGTGACTTTATGAGCTCTCCGTTTAACACACATTACAGATCAGGTATCAAAGCATAGCCAGCCCTTTCAGGACAGATAGAAAACTAGTTCTCAAAACATATTTAGTATATAGGAAAAACAGACAATTTATACAACCTTCTTACAATGGAGCACATGTCTATTCACCAGAAAATGTTATCCAAGCTATTATTAGTTGACTACACATTAGAGGACTACACACTATTATTGAGTCCAGCAGGTTTATAATCTTAAAAGAAGTTCAAATCTTCAGCCAATGCAGAGTGATGTTTTTTAGCACTACATTAAAAAGTCATATTTTGGTACTATGGGTGTAAACTCTTCCATAGTTCAACAACACTGACTTTCACTTTTAGAAAATTCCTGAAAACAAGGGAAACCGCTAGAACAAATGCTACCAGGAGCAGTCGTGCTGGACTTTCTATCATCTCATAGCTGGACTTTAATCCCATTTGTGAATGTGCACCTCTACAAATGAACTTTATTTGACCCTGAATTAGCTCACTCCATTGAGACATTAATATCTATGGCTGAATAGGAAACATGACTAAGGACATTTTTGCAGTGTATAAGACATGAAAAAAAAGAATAACATACTCAAACACACAACCCACTGAGTATGCTACATATCGTCCGACATTAATTCCATTATGACAATTTAGTAAACATGAAATACTGAACTACATTTGCTCTAAATGTTTGGCAATCAAACAAACTGTAATATAATGTTGCAAATACAACTTGAACTTCTCTTTCAGTGCACAGAGTATTGATTTGAATCTGGCTCAGAAGTCTGACTTTAATACTGATGGAAACTGTACAGTGTTACGTTCAGCTGAAAATAGCCAACACCAATAGGTGACGCTGCGTGCCGTCGCCGAGTTCAGCTGAAGGCAGACGTATGGAAGTGTCAAGGAGGGAGGAGATGGCCGGAGGACCCCTTTCCGTTATCTTCTGCTCACCAAGTAGATACCGTGTCGACAGCACGCTGCCGCTTGTGGAGGTTTCCAAGTTTCCTCTTCCTGCAGTAGGCATACAAAGCTGTGAGCGGCACACAGCTGACTGACGACACCAGCAGCAGCCCGATGAAGACTTGACCGAAGACGGGGTACTCCGTCACCACCGACTTGCCCTGAGGAAACCGCAGGTACATTCAGCACTTAGATTTGACACGTTAGTTAATTACACATTTTGGCAGATTATCAGACGCAGTGCAGACGCAAGGCCTAAGAAAAGTGTGTGTGTGGTTGTGTGTGCGCGCTTCATAACGAGTAAGTAGCGCGCACCAGGGTCCGTCGCGGTGGCGTGCACTAGGGCCCGTCGCGTTGGCGCGCACTAGGGCCCGTCGCGGTGGCGCGCACTAGGGCCCGTCTTGTTGGCGTGCACCAGGGTCCGTCGCGGTGGCGTGCACTAGGGCCCGTCGCGGTGGCGTGCACTAGGGCCCGTCGCGTTGGCGCGCACTAGGGCCCGTCTTGTTGGCGTGCACTAGGGCCCGTCGCGGTGGAGCGCACTAAGGTCCGTCGCGGTGGCGCGCACTAGGGCCCGTCGCGATGGCGCGCACTAGGGCCCGTCGCGGTGGCGCGCACTAGGGCCGTCGAGGTGGCGGCGCACTAGGGCCCGTCGCGATGGCAGCGCACTAGGGCCCCGTCGAGATGGCGCACTAGGGCCCGTCGAGGTGGGCGCACTAGGGCCCGTCGAGATGGCGCGCACTAGGGTCCGTCGAGTGGCGCACTAGGGCCCGTCGAGGTGGAGCGCACTAGGGCCCGTCGAGATGGCGCGCACGTCCGAGATGGCGCGCACTAGGGCCCGTCGAGGTGGGCGCACTAGGGCCCGTCGCGGTGGCGCACTAGGGCCCGTCTTGTTGGCGTGCACCAGGGTCCGTCGCGGTGGCGTGCACTAGGGCCCGTCGCGGTGGCGTGCACTAGGGCCCGTCGCGTTGGCGCGCACTAGGGCCCGTCTTGTTGGCGTGCACTAGGGCCCGTCGCGGTGGAGCGCACTAAGGTCCGTCGCGGTGGCGCGCACTAGGGCCGTCGCGATGGCGCGCACTAGGGCCGTCGCGGTGGCGCACTAGGGCCCGTCGAGGTGGCGCGCACTAGGGCCCGGCGCGATGGAGCGCACTAGGGCCCGTCGCGATGGCGCGCACTAGGGCCCGTCGAGATGGCGCGCACTAGGGCCCGTCGAGGTGGAGCGCACTAGGGCCCGTCGAGATGGCGCACTAGGGTCCGTCGAGGTGGCGCGCACTAGGGCCCGTCAGTGGAGCGCACTAGGGCCCGTCGAGATGGCGCGCACTAGGGCCCGTCGAGGTGGCGCGCACTAGGGCCCGTCGAGGTGGAGCGCACTAGGGCCCGTCGAGGTGGCGCGCACTAGGGCCCGTCGAGATGGCGCGCACTAGGGCCCGTCGAGGTGGAGCGCACTAGGGCCCGTCGAGGTGGAGCGCACTAGGGTCCGTCGAGGTGGCGCGCACTAGGGCCCGTCGAGGTGGAGCGCACTAGGGCCCGTCGAGGTGGCGCGCACTAGGGTCCGTCGAGGTGGCGCGCACTAGGGCCCGTCTTGTTGGCGTGCACTAGGGCCCGTCGCGGTGGCGCGCACTAGGGCCCGTCGCGATGGCGCGCACTAGGGCCCGTCGAGGTGGCGCGCACTAGGGTCCGTTGCGACGGCGTGCACTAGGGTCCGTCGCGACGGCGTCCACTAGGGTCCGTCCGTCGTGTTGGCGTGCACTAGGGCCCGTCGCGATGGCGTGCACTAGGGCCCGTCGCGATGGCGTGCACTAGGGCCCGTCGCGTTGGCGTGCACTAGGGCCCGTCGCGGTGGCGCGCACTAGGGCCCGTCGAGGTGGCGCGCACTAGGGTCCGTCGCGACGGCGTCCACTAGGGCCCGTCGCGTTGGCGTGCACTAGGGCCCGTCGCGGTAGCGCGCACTAGGGCCCGTCGAGGTGGCGCGCACTAGGGCCCGTCGCGTTGGCGTGCACTAGGGCCCGTCGCGTTGGCGAGCACTAGGGCCCGTCGCGTTGGCGCGCACTAGGGTCCGTCGCGGTGGCGCGCACTAGGGCCCGTCGCGATGGCGCGCACTAGGGCCCGTCGCGATGGCGCGCACTAGGGCCCGTCGAGGTGGCGCGCACTAGGGATCGTCGCGACGGCGCGCACTAGGGTCCGTCGCGATGGCGTGCACTAGGGCCCGTCCGTCGTGTTGGCGTGTACTAGGGTCTGTCGCGATGGCGTGCACTAGGGCCCGTCGCGATGGCGTGCACTAGGGCCCGTCGCGATGGCGTGCACTAGGGTCTGTCGAGATGGAGTGCACTAGGGCCCGTCCGTCGTGTTGGCGTGCACTAGGGTCCGTCGCGATGGCGTGCACTAGGGTCCGTCGTGTTGGCGTGCACTAGGGCCCGTCCGTCGTGTTGGCGTGCACTAGGGTCCGTCGCGATGGCGTGCACTAGGGCCCGTCCGTCGTGTTGGCGTGTACTAGGGTCTGTCGCGATGGCGTGCACTAGGGTCCGTCGCGATGGCGTGCACTAGGGCCCGTCCGTCGTGTTGGCGTGCACTAGGGTCCGTCGCGATGGCGTGCACTAGGGCCCGTCGCGATGGCGTGCACTAGGGTCCGTCGTGTTGGCGTGCAGTAGGGTCCGTCGTGTTGGCGTGCACTAGGGCCCGTCGCGATGGCGTGCATTAGGGACACTTCCTGACCTGACAACAACGTGGCTGTGAGCTGTCCGGCCCCAAAGCGTCCCGTGCTTTATAAAAGCAATAAAGGCGGATCTTAACTCATAAGGTACACTTTAGGCCTGCATTCAGATCAGTAAAGCAATATAGATATGTTTTACAGCTGACTAGTTCTGCATTAAGAAAATCCAGAGACTCCCTTCAACATCAATATTCCCAATAACTACCTTGTCAACCAACAGCTAGTCTGCCTGGATTGGTCCAGCTCTCTATTCTGTGGATTCTCTCTTGGGACACAAGTTACGCTCATTGTAACCTCAGTGTGTCCATCGATCATCATTATAGGCACATTTGAGGCCTTCGGCGTATCATTTTACGCCACGTTGTTACTTTGTAACTTAACATAAGTATGGAAAAAACCGTCACAAGCATCAGTAACGTAACTGAAAACAACTCAACAGGAACGCCGGTCTCCTGGTTGAAAGTCCTGTGTTTGTTTGACCCGGCCACCATCAGTAGCTTCATACTACGTCACTAGCTCTGAGCGTAGCATATTCACACGCATGCTTTTACGCCGCAGTCAGAACGGACAACGTGGTGTAAAATGACACGCAGAAAGTAAGAAAGAGTTACTGCACGCTAAATGATTGTTGTGTTTTCTTTCTCATTAATTTGGGCAGGTGGCCCTCGGACTCTTTTTAACAATCATAATTGGGCCACATGTTACAAAAGGTTGATATCATATTTATGAGTAGTAGTCGTAGTAGTTTTTCATCGAGAAGAGGCTTTGTGGCATGGCTCTATGAGTGATAACATGAGATATGATATGAGATGATACGAGAGGATAAAAAGCTATGCGATTGCAATGTGGACATCACAAGGAGGGGGAACCCGGCACATCTGCACCATCTGGGAGATCAAACTAGTTTGGATAGAAAGCAGTAGGAGAAGAAGGCCCCAGCTCACCAGCTCTTTGTTCCAGGCTTGGTAGGTGGGTGTCCCTCCTTGGATGTAGTTGACGATGTAGACGATGAAGAGGGTGATGAGGAGAAGGGGACTGACTCCCAGCCACATGATCTTCCAGTACCAGTTGGGACGATGACCCAGCATGTCTTCTATGTCTTTTTCAAACCTAAAATGAGAAGATGACATATTCAAACCACACACTGACAAGGCAGACAAGTGTGGGTTCTACCCTGCGTCACCAGATGAGAAACGTTAAACTATCGAACCAGAGGCTTAAGATTATCGTATTTTGATGAAAACTATCAAACACAAGTCATGCAAATGTGTAATTTTGCGAAAAGAAACGCATTTAAACGTCTTTCTGAAACACTAACAAATCTACCCCCATTATATTTTAAAGCAAGCGGACGTAGCTATGATGCGAGGAAGGGTGTGTTTATCCATAAATCCATCGGTCTGTTATAAAACTAAATTACAAGACAGCACGACTGAGAGCCTTTTCATATTCTGCATGAACTGTTAAGGCCATAAACTTAGCTAATTCTAACTAAACTGGGCTCACTGGCCTGAAATGAATTAAAATGAGACAGTTCAGACTAAAACCAACGACTAATAGGAAGCATCACAAAATGGTTAAATGGAGGCAGTTTATTATTTTTCATCAACAAATACGCTAATTATCGCACATCTGGCAACGCCGGTGCTGCCACACACACACACACACAAACACGAACACACACACACACACACACACACACAAACCTTTTAATCCCATAGATGTAGCTGACGGCGATGACCTCGATGAGGACGACGAAGAGCAGAGAGAAATTGGCTCCGTAGTCGTTGAACATGGTGAACCAGTAGTTCCCTGAGGTGGTGGTGAAGCCCAGGCCGAGCAGCAGACAGAAGACACACACTAAACCTGCGAGCCAGACACAGGACGTTTCAACATCCGCTGCATAGCAGACATGCACATATGAAGTGATGCAAACAGCTGTGTGAATATTATGTACTTTGTTTGTAACAACAGCCAGTATGATCAGTGGTGGAAAAGTAACATTTACTCAATATTTAAGTACAATATTCTGCTACTTTTTATTCTTCTACTCTACTACATGTCATAGGCAAATGTAGCAATACTTTTTTTCTGCACTACATTTATTTGATTTTATATTATATGATTGATAATACAAAATATGATCAACTCAGAAATGATGATGTATTATTATAGGGAAAGACTACATTGCAGATGAAGTATACAAAGTAATCAAAATGAGCTCCACCTTTACCAGCTGCAACATTAAAGTGATGAAGACATTAATGCATCAATTATTATAATCCAATCGTATATAGTATTCTGAAATAAGCCATTGTGCATAATGAATACTTTCCCTTTTGGTACTTTAAATCTATTTCGATGACATTACTCATGTACTTTTACTTAAGTACGATTTTGAATGCCGGACTTTTACTTGTATCAGAGTATTTCTACACTGCAGTATTACTACTTTTACTCAAGTACATGATCGGAGTACTTGTTGATACGCTAAAAGGCACCAAGATGGCGATTTGCTTCTGGGCCCCGTATGAACCAGCAGCAAGGCTGACAAGGGATCTCACCGTTGAGCAGCTCGTCGCTTATGTGGGACAAGACCTTGAAGTCCCTCAGCGGCGTGGTGATGGCGGTGATGTTGCCCAGCATGCTGCCCATTCCCAACAGCAGGAGCATGAAGAAGTAGAGCACCGACCACAGCTGAGACACGGGCATGTTCTTAATGGCCTCGCTGTACACGATGAAGGCCAGACCCGTCCCCTCCACCGCCTGAGACAGATGGAGGAGAGACGACTTTTACTCCACAAAGTAGAAGCGAGGAAGTCTCGTTAGCACACCGTTCAAACCCATCAGGTCTTGTGGCTCACAGTTTGTCCACTGGGACTCTGTCTCTTGCTTTATAGGGGACAGTTTCTTCTTCAACTTTTCTCCCAATATAAATATTAAAAAAAGTCCATATCTTGTTTTGTGCAATTCTTTTTTAAAGATGTCCTGTCTCTCCTTTACTATTTTAAAAGGTACCTTATAATTTAAAAGTATCTGACAATTCTTGTTCTGTCTTTACAGAATTGATGCACCATTCATACAGAACCCACAATCATCACAAAGGAATCCTTTACCATTATTGATAATCATTTACCCATAGCAAAGCCTTAGAAAATATAAAACAGTTTGGCAGTGTCTTCACCCACTCACCTCAACGGAGGCAATAATATGAAATCAATATTTTTTCTGTAACAATGTGAACAAGGGGTCACTCTTAGTGATTATAAACCAGATAGTTATCCCTGAATGTGCTCCCCTCGGCTCTACAGAGCTCTCTACATTGCTTCAGTGAATTGTTCAGCGTTGTGATTCATAGTGCTGATCTGAGATGCACGTGGCTGCTGTCTTCAGAGGAAAAGCCTCTCGCTCTACGATACCTGCTCAGCGGCAAACAGCAATCAGACACAATCAGCAACACGCTGGGGAACATTTAGCAGCTAAAGACACTCAGGAGCTGGTGGAGACCGAAAACCGAGCTAAAAGAGGGTAATTACAGTACACTCGTCAGGTGGATGGAAACAACTGCAAATGAAGATAAAGTTGCACTGTAACTGCGGGATATAGAAATAAGCAACAGTTTGCTCACACATTTGCTATATCTACTTAAAAGGGGATGATATATCAATTGCTGTGTTTACAACTTCTTTCTGCTGCCTTCAAGTGGCCAAACGAGTTTTAATACCTTGGTGTCAACATATCCAGTTAAAAAATCTATACACGGAACCATAGAAGATGACCTAAATTGCTTGATGAATTACTTCTTTCTATAACTGGCTAACTAGCAGTAAAAAAAAAAAAAAGTCTACAAAATGTTAAATGAACATGCATTCCTTTCTGAATGAGCAACAAAAACAAATGTTGTCCTTGAAACACTTTGTAATTTGTGGTTAGTTTGCGTTGCCTTCTAAAAAATGTCCTTTACATAGCTTCACACTTTTCAGGTGCAGAAGCTTTCCTTAAAACTTCAGTCAAGGAATTTAAACATGGGAAAGAGAAACCCGATTTGGGATTTAATATCAGTCGATCCATCAGGGCTGTCGGTGTTTTCAAACGCGTAACTTAAGACTGTGAAATAATGTGTATATTTTTTTAAATAACAGAGCACTTTTCAAGCCATAAGCACAAAATGTTTTCCAAGTTGAGCTTATTAAAAAAACACAAGCAATATTAGGGACAATAGTAAGATGTAAATTACTTATCCAAAGAAGATGGCATGATTTGAAGTGGAGGAAAGTCTGGGCGTGGCACCCTTTATAAATGTGCTTCAGTTACCACCAACTCTCTGAATTGGACTGTTTTTGCAATGAGGAACATTTGCATAGAAAGGGGCTAATTTTGCACTAAATGTATGAATATTACATCATTTAAATATTTGCAAATAACACAGGAGCATGAGAAGCTATTTGCTTGGCAGCACAGTTCGGGGTGCATTTGACTGTTTGCAGGAGCTTTGAGTATGACAATGTTTCTTTCTCTTTTATTTGTGAAAGTTTAGCAGCCGCGCAATTCTTGAATGAATTTGAGTCTTTTCAGTCACAACTGAAAGATTATTGTTATTGATTGCACTGGTCTTTTGTATTTGTTTTAAAATGTTTTTGTTTCTCACAATATGTGTGAATCAATTGTATTCTCAATATATTAATAATTACACATATTAAGATGATTGTAATGATGGGGAACATACAGTGTCTAGTTCGCTCTCCAGGTCACAGCCTTCCAGTTTGTTGGCGATTTCAGCAAACTGCTCTGGGTATGTTGTATTCAGCTTGTCGATCCACTCAAAGACATTGTCCATGGCGATGCTGTCCTCTGCTAGATTAAATGTATTCAGCAGTAGTAAACGTGTCCTGGAAGAAAGGGGGGAAAAGAGACATTACTTGAAGAGTACACTGTCTTCACCCTGACCATCACCCAGAATATGAAGCACCAGCAGTGTCCTTCACTACTTGCTGAGTATAGTTGGTTATCACATCAACCCTGTGTCCTACAAATTATAATATATAAACCTTTGTTAATACCGTACACTTTGAAGTAAACAATATGCCAAAAATATCTTAACTCAATGTCCACTTGCTATCTCTCAGTAGACACAATATATTATTATTATTATTATATAGTATTTCCTAATACTTACAGATTGTACTGAAAATAAAAAAGTTAAATGTGCATAAAAAAGAAACCTTAAAATGTGAGTAAATGTAAATTTATTTAGGTTTTGGTAATTAGAAAAACATAGGATGGACCTAAGGACGATGACCATGGTAAATGGAGAATTGATAATGAGTGAAAGATGCATTTGCAGCAAAAATATCTGCAAGAACAAGTGCTGCCTTAAAATCCATCAGGCCAGAATTAAATGCTTGGAGCCAGAGAGAGCAACGCATCACATGGTGGGACGCAGGAGGATCCAGGACCAGAGTCATGAGTCAACAGTGCCCAAGTAGTTCAGTAGTGCCGGCTCAAATGACCTCCAGCAAGCCATCAGAGAGCTTGGCTCCAGTTTGATGAGGACCCTCACACGACAGTGCAAGGTAACATCCAAAGAGGAAAGACATAATGGCAAAGAAGAAAGAAGCAGCGTGGCACAGGCGACAAATGAGAGGGAGAGCCAGGACGTGGCCTTTATAGCTAACCCGTTTGGGTTCATAAATAGGTTGCTAATAGGACAGACAAGTAGCAGCTGCATTCCCCACATAGCCCTTACCAACCCACCAAAAGAACAAGAGCTGGGGCCCCATATAGCCTCCTCCGTCCCCATCGCTCCGTCTACCACTCTTAAGTTACCCTCTGGCACAATTTCCATCTCACATCCACCTGCATCTAGCAGTAACCACATGCAAGTGATCCACATAAAAACCCAAACCCAAAGAGCCCCAAAAACTAAACCAGGAAATTACCTCCAGTTATAGTGTACACATACGCACATCATCTGCATATTGTTTTAAGGCACACGCATACACTCAGTTGTAAGGCTGCTGCCACATATACACTTTAGGAACACACACACACGCACACGCACACGCACACGCACACACACACACACACACACACAGACTGTGGCTCAGTGGTGAGCAGGGTCGTCCTTCAATCAGAGGATCGGCGGTTCCACTAGTCCATGTCGATGTGTCCTTGGGCAAGACACTTAACCCCAGATTGCTCCCGTAGCTGTGTCTACGGTGTGTGAATGGTAGCTACTCCTGGGGAGGTGGCACCTTAGTCATCAGTGTAATAATGTTATCTTAGCTCTGCCCATCAATGTATGAATGTTATCTTAGCCCCTCCCATCTGTGTATGAATGGATGAATGATGTAGTGTTAAAGCGCTTTGAGTGGTCAGAAGATTAGAAAAGCGCTATACAAGTACAGGTCCATCCATTACACACACACACCTCTCCAAGCAGTTCTCGTAGTTGACGGTGGCCTTGAACCCATAGATGGAAAAGGTGACAATGCTGGCAAAGATGGAGGTTCCACAGTTGATGAATGAAACAATGATGGCCTGACGCTCAAAGTTGTTGTGGTACTGGTTGTAGCTGGCAAATGCTATGAGCGTCCCAAAACCCAAACCCAGAGAGAAAAAGATCTGAGTGGCCGCGTTGATCCATGTAGTAGGGTTGGTGAGTTGTTCCATCTGAAAGCAGACAGACGAATGTAAGCACAGTTGCAACCACACACATTACGGATACATAAGCACAATAATGAGAAAGTTCTTGAGCTGGGTTCGTTGAATGCCACACTGTATTTTCTGTAATATTTGATGTGGCTCAGAGAATGATTTTTCGACCTCTACCATTGGCACTTTTTGAAATGGTATTTACTGGTTCTTCATGTAATGGGGCGATACACTCTTTTAATAGAAACTTTGTATTGGAAATCAAATATCGAGTATTGTCCTTATCCTTGGTATGACAATACATAGGGAATACATATCTCACACTTTTTACTACTATTGATACACATGTTTGACAGCGTTTTGTTAGATAACATCTCTCTGCTGTAATGTCGGTATGCCTATTGCCCGATTTCCAACATAACCTTACCTTCGGTGTGAACATGTATGCGACACCGTTGAAGGCACCATGCAGAGTGACGCCCCGGATCAGGTAGATGAAGAGGACCATGTATGGAAATATGGCTGTGAAGTACACCACCTACAGATGGAGACAAACGGCAAAGTTAGGGTCAGAGTTGAAACGTGGGAGTGAATGCGTGGGAAAAGTGGGTGGCTTGTTGGACAACTTCATCATATTCCCCACTTGTAACGTCCAGCCCTTCTGTGTGGTGTTGTTGTCACTGTCAGGTTGTCTGTTGTGTTTTCTGTCACTCACCTTGTCTCTCGTTTAACCTCCCTCCTCATGTGTTCCCCTCCTGTGTGATTGCAAGTCCCACCCTGATTGTTTCCACCCGTGCCTCGTTGCCTGCCATCCCCTGTGTATTTAGTCTGTGTCAATTCTGTGTTCTGTGCCAGTTATTCTCAGTTGTTACCAGTGAGCTTACCAGCAATTTCTCAGTGTGCTTTTCCCGTGCTTCGACCAGTTCTGTTTCTTCGATTCTGTTACCTCTGCCTGTGTGACTGATCCTCCGTGTACCGAACGCTGCTTCAGTAAAGACCTTGTTTTTGCACCTTACTACCGAATCTTGAGTCTGCATCTGAGTCCTGCTGCCTGTGGTCCCCAGTCCTTAACACCACTATCATCCCTCTACACTGGTCAAACACTTGCATGCTACACAATAGTTTTAATACGCATTTTCAGTTAGCTGGTTTTGGTCTTCAGGTCTAACAAATATGTAAATGGTATTTCCTGTGATTGTTTCTGATTGCATGGGCAAAGATCTTTCATATGGCTAACAAATATGTATAAATATATATGGTTCTATTCTGACTCCATATCTTTTTACGTCTCTCTCTTTCAAGTACTGTAATAGCTGTTGCAGCTGCAGTTATTGTGTTCATTTTGATAATGTGGAGATTTCACCACCAGGGTTACTGACAAGATTAAATCATTTAAATTAAATTACACAGAAGATACATGTGTCTTCAAACCGAATGCAGTGTCTCCCTATGATTGTACAGGCCACAAAAATATTTTTTTCTTTATGCCAAAAATAACTGGTTAGTTCACAGTTAGTTGGTGAAGAGGGAGCTGAGCCGGAAGGCGAAGCTCTCAATTTACCGGGCGGTCTACGTTCCGACCCTCACCTATGGTCACGAACTCTGGGTCGTGACCGAAAGAACGAGGTCTCGGATACAAGCGGCCGAAATGAGCTTTCTCCGTAGGGTGGTCGGGCTCAGCCTTAGAGATAGGGTAAGGAGATGAGTTTCCTCCTTAGGGTGGCCGGGCTCAGCCTTAGAGATAGGGTAAGGAGATGAGTTTCCTCTGTAGGGTGGCCGGGCTCAGCCTTAGAGATAGGGTAAGGAGATGAGTTTCCTCCTTAGGGTGGTCGGGCTCAGCCTTAGAGACAGGGTAAGGAGATGAGTTTCCTCCTTAGGGTGGCCGGGCTCAGCCTTAGAGATAGGGTAAGGAGATGAGTTTCCTCTGTAGGGTGGCCGGGCTCAGCCTTAGAGATAGGGTAAGGAGATGAGTTTCCTCCTTAGGGTGGCCGGGCTCAGCCTTAGAGATAGGGTAAGGAGATGAGTTTCCTCTGTAGGGTGGCCGGGCTCAGCCTTAGAGATAGGGTAAGGAGATGAGTTTCCTCTTTAGGGCTCAGCCTTAGAGATAGGGTAAGGAGATGAGTTTCCTCTGTAGGGTGGCTGGGCTCAGCCTTAGAGATAGGGTAAGGAGATGAGTTTCCTCTGTAGGGTGGCTGGGCTCAGCCTTAGAGATAGGGTAAGGAGATGAGTTTCCTCTGTAGGGTGCCCGGGCTCAGCCTTAGAGATAGGGTAAGGAGCTCGGACATCAGGAGGGAACTTGGAGTTGAGGCGCTACTCCTTCGTATTGAAAGGAGTCAGCTGAGGTGGTTCGGGCATCTAATCAGGATGCCTCTTGGACGCCTCCCACTGGAGGTTTTCCGGGCACGCCCAACTGGTAGGAGACCCCGGGGAAGACCCAGAACCCTCTGGAGGGATTATATCTCCAGCTGGCCTGAGAACGCCTCGGGATCACCCAGAATGAGCTGGAACATGTTGCGGGTGAGAGGGAAGCCTGGGTCAGCCTGCTGGGCCTGCTGTCACCGAGACCCGACCCCGGATAAGAGGATGAAAATGGATGGATAGTTCACATGTGTGTAACAACTGTAGGACAGTCAAGTGTCAGCTATCGAAACTGCTAAAGTTTCATTGAATTTCTTCCAACTGTATCTTAAAAGTTGTCAGTTACAGTTGGCTGACTAGACCCAAACCATGTACAATGAGGAAGACCTCTCAGCATATATGCTTTCAATATTGTTCGCCTGAGGGACTTGGGGCTCTCTTACCTTTCCTGTTGACTTTACTCCTCGGACAATGAACAGGTAGGTGATCACCCAGGCCAGCAGAAGGCACATTGCCTGGCCTGTATGAATGCCTCCATTTTCCTCAATAGAAGGAGAGATATTCAGCGTTTCCCTGTAGAAGAAGTACTGGGTGGATGTACCCTTTTCACACTCCTCTAGCGGTCCTGTCCGGTTGGAATTGAGGGGGCACTCTGCCCAGGGCAGGACTGACTGAGATGGGAGTGAACACAGAACAGTAAAGGCGTGTTAGCTTACTGTCCAAGCGATATCTGACAATTTAAATATTTATATAGTATCGGCTAATTACAAAATTACAGTAGTTTAATTAGCGGCTCACTTGAAATGAATGAAAGAGGTACCAGAAACTCCATGCATTGATGATGTTGTAATAGAGACACAGATACAGGGACGTCACAACACTAGCAAGCCCTAAAACAAACAAAAATGACTTCATTACAAAGGACAACATTTTTTCTTCACATTTGACCTATTCTACAACCACCCATTAAGTCTTCCATGTCAGTTTATCCACGTGAGTCAACAAGCTCTATGTCGTAGAAACAAGTTCCGTGAGTGAGCCCCGACAAAGTCCAGAGTTGCCAGAATTGTGGTATCGTCTATTATTGTTGAAAAAGTATTGTTTCAAATGTTGTGTGAAGCATTATGTCGTATATCATATATTGTCGACTCTAAAAGTGGGGTCCGCTGCGTTGGCTTATCACCGATGCCGATCCAACATGCAGTTCTCTTATCTGCCACCAGAAAGGCGAGGGCGCTCCCTTATCACTAAATGGTAAATGGACTGTACTTGTATAAATCTTTTCTACCCTTCCAACCACTCAAAGCTCTTTAACACTACATGACATCATTCACCCATTCACACCCTGATGGGAGGAGCTACCATGTAAGGTGTTACCTGCCCATCAGGACTAACTAACATTCACACACCACAGGACCAGCCTGCGGGAGCAAATCGGGGTTAAGTGTCTTGCCCAAGGACACATCGACATGGACTAGCAGAGCCTGGAATCAAACCATGATGAATCTCTGATTGAAGGACGACCCTGCTCTACCACTGATCCACAGTCGCCCACCATCCAAATACTACTGTATCTGGATGCAGTGATTTTATCCCAAAATCCGCATGTATGCACAGTGCCGCGAGTACAGTCACTTACCTACTCCTCCCAAATAAGGGTTGATGGCAGTCCACGCCCCGATGCTGCCCAGGCTCATCTTCTGACCAATAGCAAGCTCCAAGTAAAATAAGGGGATACCCTCCAGAACCAGCATGATCAAATATGGAATCAAGAACCCCCCTGATGGAGGAAATATAATATAGTAGTAAAAAATAGCAACAGGAAAAGCCTAAACATAATGACTTGCTGCTAGTCTAGGCCTTCATCTTTTCAACAGGAAGTACGGAGCAAAGAATTTCGGCCCTCAGGTTTTCTCAAGGCGTTAGTGTTGCACAGATTTACAGAAAGACACTGAAAGAGAACACGAGTGGCATTAAGAGGTGTGGCATGATGAACAATAAAAAGTGATAAAACTGCTAAAACATTTGATCTAAAGCAGTCCATTTTAACCCTGTGAGGGTTTGTCAGGGTGTCTGTCTGTCCATACTTACTGAACCTGATGTGTCAGGAATGCCTGGAGGGAATTTCTTCAAATTTTGGTGCAAAGACCCACTCAAATTAGTTTTTTGGAGTTTAAAGGTCCTTGTGACCTTATGTCCGCCCCATTCTTGTGATATCTCGGCAACACCTTGTGTGGATTTTTTCATACTTGGCACAAATGTCCACCCGCACTCAAGTACAAACTGATCAGAATTTGGCGGTCGAAGGTCACTGTGACCTCACGAAAACATGTAAAACTGCAACTTGACTGGTTGGCGGAGGCATACAACCATGAGGGGGGAATTCAGGTGATAATTGTTTGGTGATTCATGTCCTGGCACCAAAAAAAAACATTTCATATCATATAGCGCCCCATTAATCAATTCCAATTCCTCCAATTCCAGGCAGGATGCACTTCCTGCCTGGAATTGGAGGGAACTAGCAGGAAATGAGGAACCTGTAAAATAGCATTGGCCTACTGCTGCAGGTTGACTTGCTTCTTTTTATTTGGACATCTACCCAACTACAATTTTGGACGTTTTCCCCTCAACCTCCAGTTCAAGTTCATGTACACTATGTGATCAAAAGCCTGAAAACAAAGCCCTACAGCACTATAGACATCATTTGTGTTATTGCTAGTCAAATTTAAAAAGACAATTATTTTGTTGATGGCACACTATCAAAGCCTCATGGGAATAAGGCTGGAACCTTGAGAGCAGGCTGCCACGTGGCTCGCTGGTTTCCTGCATTGAGGACAGTAATTACAGAAGATGTGTGCTCATTGTGTAGTGATCCGTGACTGGGACCCAATAAAGACATCACCATCCTCCCCTCATGACACAGTATATCTACTCTGGACACTTTACGACCTGTTTGATAAGACTATCTGGCAACGCCCCTGTTTATTCTTACCTAATGCTACTGTTTCATCCTCACCGCTCCACACAGGAGGAACAGGGAGAAACATTACAGAAGCAACTCTTCATTCCCATTCACACAGACATCGTTCTATACAGAAGCCACCTGCTGTGGAGTAGATCTGTGTTTACACACTACATATGTTATCCCTCTTGGTAAAACTGTTCTGCAACTCAGCACAGCTACGAAATCCTTACTTGTGCACATTTTGTCCTCTTGTTGGGTAAAAACAATCAAACATGGCAACACAAGAGCGATGTGATTTGGACCGAATAGTGCTTTGACGAAACAAAGCCACATCTTAAAAGAACTGTGCTGATGACATCATCACGTCTCTGTCCTGTAAACAAGTGCATCCATTGCTGTGTATTCAGCCCTCTTTGCAGAGAAATATCCAAACTTTAACTGAAGGAGTGGACCCGCTTGACTAGGTAAAAATACATGACCTTATAATACCATATTGCATTTTAAGTTATTGTATTGTTGTCATAGTTATTGCAAGAAGACAACAGACTCCTTCTTCTAATAGAACATTTGATTTTGAAAGATGAATTTGATGGATATTTCTTTCCCTTCTGCTCTGAGTGCTACTGTGCTGCACTGTAATACCTGAAGCAGTAGAACTGTGCTCCCTGACAGTGAGAGGAGAAGAAGAAAGCCATGAAATGTAAAGGTGGTGCTGCGTGTCTGGAATTACTTCACCTGGTGCAACAGCAGCACTAAGGTGTAAAGTCTGTATAGAGCTTCAAGCCGTGTAGATGTCTACAACCCAAAGACCTGACCTGCAGCGAGTCATTCACAACAACTCACTGAGTCCACTCCTTGATTTAACAGAAACATCAGATCACAGGCAACGAGTCAATGAACCATTCAATAAAAATCAGAAATAACTCCTATTTATTTTAATTTACAAAATGTAAAGGCAGAAATACCCTTTGTGTGAGAAGTTTAAACAAGCATAATACTATACATTATGTACACTGACAAAACACTGTGTGTGCGTGCGTGCGTGCGTGTGTGTGTGCGTGTGTGGATAGGCCCATTGTGGCTACTCTGTGGTGGGCCTACCTGATGGAGGGGGGCTCCGGTCTGGAACCGGGGACTTACCTCCACCGTGCATTTGACAGAGGTACGGGAAACGCCACACGTTTCCGAGTCCGACTGCGTAGGACACGCAAGCCAGGACAAACTGGACGGGGTTGTCCCAGTTGGGTCTCGCTTCTGTCCCCATCTCCTGCGTCCTGTGCGCGCGTCTCGAAAGGGCCAAGGGGGAGGGGGTTATTTCCCGCTCCGCGACCGGACCAGTCCGTGGAACAATAACAACAAGTCCGTGAAACAATATCAACAAGTCCGTGAAACAATATCAACAAGTCCGTAGAATAATATCAACAAGTCCGTAGAATAATATCAACAAGTCCGTAGAACAATAACAACAAGTCCGTGGAACAATAACAACAAGTCCGTGGAACAATAACAACAAGTCCGTAGAATAATATCAACAAGTCCGTAGAACAATATCAACAAGTCCGTAGAATAATATCAACAAGTCCGTAGAACAATAACAACAAGTCCGTGGAACAATACAACAAGTCCGTGAAACAATATCAACAAGTCCACAACAAGTCCGTGAAACAATATCAACAAGTCCTTAGAATAATATCAACAAGTCCGTAGAATAATATCAACAAGTCCGTAGAACAATAACAACAAGTCCGTAGAACAATAACAATAAGTCCGTAGAATAATAATAACAAGTGGACCAGTTCGCGCGCGGTGTGTGTCGGAGGCTGTGTCCCGGTTTTATAAGCGGCTCGCTGTGATTGTAAGGTCTGAGGAGGAGGAGGAGGGGGAGGAAGAGGAGGAGGAGGAGGGTCATCTAACAGGGACAATTCGGATGTTTGTGTTATCACATAACTTCTCCTCTCATGAGCCTTTGATTTCAGAGCGCTGTAATAAAAATAAATGAAAAAGCTTCTTGTAGTTGAGAACAATTGTAGATGCACCTGTTTAAAGAGGAGGCTTCATTTTCCTTTTTCGAAGTAATTATGGAAAGTTTACAAACGATATGTCTCCGTCAGCATATCAAACATATGTCTGTGGAACGTTCCCTCTTTGCAGAGGGAAATTACCCACATTGTGAGGTGTTGTCAGTCAAGAGGTGGGCGGGACAAGGAGATAACCCAGGTGAATGTTTAATTGACCCAGCAGTAAACTGACTTCAACCCAAGCTGACCCTCGTCTACACCTGACTTGAATAGACAGACCATTTCCATTTACTCACACCCATTCACACACTGATGGGAGGAGCTACCATGTAAGGTGTTACCTGCCATCAGGACTAACTAACATTCATACACTGATGGGAGGAGCTACCATGTAAGGTGTTACCTGCCCATCAGGACTAACTAACATTCATACACTGATGGGAGGAGCTACCATGTAAGGTGTTACCTGCCATCAGGACTAACTAACATTCATACACTGATGGGAGGAGCTACCATGTAAGGTGTTACCTGCCCATCAGGACTAACTAACATTCACACACTGATGGGAGGAGCTACCATGTAAGGTAACACCTGCCATCAGGAGTATCTAACATTCATACACTGATGGGAGGAGCTACCATGTAAGGTGTTACCTGGCCATCAGGACTAACTAACATTCATACACTGATGGGAGGAGTTACCATGTAAGGTGTTACCTGCCCATCAGGACTAACTAACATTCACACACTGATGGGAGGAGCTACCATGTAAGGTGTTACCTGCCCATCAGGACTATCTAACATTCATACACTGATGGGAGGAGCTACCATGTAAGGTGTTACCTGCCCATCAGGACTATCTAACATTCATACACTGATGGGAGGAGCTACCATGTAAGGTGTTACCTGGCCATCAGGAGTATCTAACATTCATAAACTGATGGGAGGAGCTACCATGTAAGGTGTTACCTGCCCATCAGGACTAACTAACATTCACACACTGATGGGAGGAGCTACCATGTAAGGTAACACCTGGCCATCAGGACTAACTAACATTCATACACTGATGGGAGGAGTTACCATGTAAGGTGTTACCTGCCCATCAGGACTAACTAACATTCACACACTGATGGGAGGAGCTACCATGTAAGGTGTTACCTGCCCATCAGGACTATCTAACATTCATACACTGATGGGAGGAGCTACCATGTAAGGTGTTACCTGGCCATCAGGACTAACTAACATTCATACACTGATGGGAGGAGTTACCATGTAAGGTGTTACCTGCCCATCAGGACTAACTAACATTCACACACTGATGGGAGGAGCTACCATGTAAGGTGTTACCTGCCCATCAGGACTATCTAACATTCATACACTGATGGGAGGAGCTACCATGTAAGGTGTTACCTGCCCATCAGGACTATCTAACATTCATACACTGATGGGAGGAGCTACCATGTAAGGTGTTACCTGGCCATCAGGAGTATCTAACATTCATAAACTGATGGGAGGAGCTACCATGTAAGGTGTTACCTGCCCATCAGGACTAACTAACATTCACACACTGATGGGAGGAGCTACCATGTGAGGTGTTACCTGCCCATCAGGACTAACTAACATTCACACACTGATGGGAGGAGCTACCATGTAAGGTGTTACCTGCCCATCAGGACTAACTAACATTCATACACTGATGGGAGGAGCTACCATGTAAGGTGTTACATGCCCATCAGGAGTATCTAACATTCACACACTGATGGGAGGAGCTACCATGTAAGGTGTTACATGCCCATCAGGACTAACTAACATTCATACACTGATGGGAGGAGTTACCATGTAAGGTGTTACCTGCCCATCAGGACTATCTAACATTCATACACTGATGGGAGGAGCTACCATGTAAGGTGTTACCTGGCCATCAGGACTAACTAACATTCATACACTGATGGGAGGAGCTACCATGTAAGGTGTTACCTGGCCATCAGGACTAACTGACATTCACACACTGATGGGAGGAGCTACCATGTAAGGTGTTACCTGCCCATCAGGAGTATCTAACATTCACACACTGATGGGAGGAGCTACCATGTAAGGTGTTACATGCCCATCAGGACTAACTAACATCCACACACTGATGGGAGGAGCTACCATGTAAGGTGTTACCTGTCCACCAGGAGTAGCTAACATACATACACTGATGGGAGGAGCTACCATGTAAGGTAACACCTGGCCATCAGGAGTAGTTAACATACATATTCATTCACACACTGCAGGAACAGCCTGTGGGGGTTAAGGGTCTTGCCCAAGGACACATGGACATGAACGAGTGGAGCCGGGGATCGAACCTTTGATCGAAAGACGACACTGCTCCACCTCGGAGCCACAGTCGCCAAAAGTCAAAAGTCAAAAGTCAAAAGTCAAAAGTCAAAAGTTTGGACACCGTCTCATTCAATGTGAATGAGAAGGTGTGTCCAAACTTTTGACTGGTACTGTATATATTTCTATATACGTATTTGTAACCCTCCTCAGTTACCGACGTGAGTTTTCCTGAGGCACAACGAAGGCAACAGACTAGAATTGAGGTTTCTAAATGCTTTTATTGATCAGTGCTCTTTCCAAGCTGCTAGCCCTAACCCTAACCCCCTAACCCTAACCTTAACCCTAACCCCTAACTCCTACCCCTGACCCTGACCATGCTCTTTCCAAGCTGCTAACTCCTAACCCCCTAACCCTAACCCCTAACCCTCTAAGCCTAACCCCTAACCCCTAACCCTAACCCCTAACTCCCTAACCCTAACCCCCTAACCCCCTAACCCCTAACCCCTACCCTGACCATGCTCTTTCCAAGCTGCTAACCCCTAACCCCCTAACCTTAACCCTAACCCCCCGATGCTCTGTCCGTGTGCGTCCTGCGACTGGTTGCTGTGCTGCTTCTGGTCTGCAGGCTGTGATCCCTGCTCACTCTCTCCATCCCCCCCGGCCACCCCCCTTCTCACACACACACACACACTTTGTCCCTCCTCCGCACCTGAGCCCAACCACGCCCCACCACCACAGTATTATTTTTTTTCAGACTAGTGTAAATAAATACAGATTTAGGTGTTGTTTGTCTATTTTCTGTAGATTTCTCCTGAATTCACCAAAAGTTACCATTATATAATCCCTAATAGCACATTTAAACTTAACATTTCAGAAAACTTGTCTTACAAAAAGTAATTGTCTTAACGTAAGTCATCAACAAGTATCTATTTGTACCCTCTTCATTTGTAGAGTCTCCCCTCAAGTGTTTTATGAAGCTCTACGTAAATAGAATTACTTTGGGTTGATTTGTACCTCTATCAGGCCAAATTGTAATTGGGCAACCACTGTAGCACAGAAGAAAGGCAGCTGTCATCCTGCCAAGCCATTCAACTATTGCATAACTGTTTAATAAGTTATATGATTTTATCCGGAATCAACTATCTAATGATGTGGTTTCTCTAGATGGCATTGCCCTGGCATCCAGCACCACCATAAAGAATCTCGGAGTTGTCTTTGATCAGGACTTGTCCTTTAACTCTCACGTAAAACAAATCTCAAGGACTGCATTTTTTCACCTACGTAACATTTAAAAAATTAGACATCCTGTCTCAAAGCGATGCAGAAAAATTAGTTAATGCATTTGTTACTTCTAGACTGGACTACTGTAACTCCTTATTATCAGGCTGCTCTAATAAGTCTCTTAAATCTCTCCAGTTGATTCAGAATGCTGCAGCTCGTGTACTAACAAAAAC
>JACSYO010001584.1:0-10074 GCA_016806645.1 Ophiodon elongatus | reverse complement strand
AGGGGTAGGTCTAGAGGTTAGAGGGTTAGGGTTAGAAATTAAGGGTTAGGTTAGGAGTCAGGGTGAAGAGGGTTAGGTTATGGAGTACGAGCAGAAATAACAGAAAAGTAGGGATGATGTGTCTACACCAAGAGCCCCACCTCCCGGACTAGGGGTATCTGAATTCCTGTCCGACACTCCGAATGAAACGCCAGGGAGGACGGGAGGAAGGGAAGTGATGCGTGGTGGGTATAAGTAGAGGAGCAGGAAAGAGCAGTAATAGGGTTAGTGGGCACGTACACTGGCTGCTGAAAAGTAGGTGTGTGTGCAAGAGCCCAGGACTAGGGGTATCTGAATTCCTGTCGACACTCCCGAATGAAAGCGTCAGGGTGGCGGGGAGGAAGGAAGTGATAGTGGTGGTATAAAAGTAGGAGGAAGAGCAGAAAAGAGGGTTAGTGGAGCACGTCGCAGAAATAACAGAAAAAGTAGGGATGATGTGTCTACACCAAGAGCCCCACCTCCCCGGACTAGGGGTATCTGAATTCCTGTCCGACACTCCGAATGAGACGTCAGGGAGTGACGGGAGGAAGGGAAGTGATATGAGTGGTGGGTGTAAAAGCAGAGAACAGGAAAGAGCAGAAAAGAGGGTTAGTGGAGCACGTCGCAGAAATAACAGAAAAAGTAGGGATGATGTGTCTACACCAAGAGCCCCACCTCCCCGGACTAGGGGTATCTGAATTCCTGTCCTACACTCCGAATGAAACGTCAAGGAGTGACGGGAGGAAGGGAAGTGATATGAGTGGTGGGTATAAAAGCAGAGAACAGGAAAGAGCAGAAAAGAGGGCTAGTGGAGCACGTCGCAGAAATAACAGAAAAAGTAGGGATGATGTGTCTACACCAAGAGCCCCACCTCCCCGGACTAGGGGTATCTGAATTCCTGTCCGACACTCCGAATGAAACGTCAAGGAGTGACAGGAGGAAGGGAAGTGATATGCGTGGTGGGTATAAAAGCAGAGAACAGGAAGCAGAAAAGAGGGTAAGTGGAGCACGTCGCAGAAATAACAGAAAAAGTAGGGATGATGTGTCTACACCAAGAGCCCCACCTCCCCGGACTAGGGGTATCTGAATTCCTGTCCGACACTCCGAATGAAACGTCAAGGAGTGACGGGAGGAAGGGCAGTGATATGAGTGGTGGGTATAAAAGTAGAGAACAGGAAAGAGCAGAAAAGAGGGTGAGTGGAGCACGTCGCAGAAATAACAGAAAAAGTAGGGATGATGTGTCTACACCAAGAGCCCCACCTCCCCGGACTAGGGGTATCTGAATTCCTGTCCGACACTCCGAATGAGACGTCAAGGAGTGACCGGAGGAAGGAAAGAAAGAAAGTGATGAATCAATCTATGGAGAACAAATGTATGCTGATATGTGGAGTGAGGAGTCTGTCTGTCAGAAAGAGCCCAGTAGACTCTGCCCCGAAAGTCAGGGTCGGTATGGAAGTAGAGTGAAGTCAATTTTGGAACACATCGTCAGTAGTGGACCTCAGGATCATTGGGCGTTTCGGCCATTATCACTAGACACCCTCTCCTGAGGAAGGCCCCCTGGGGTTGATCAAGTCCCCAGGATGTGTAGTATAGCCAATTGGGTTGTCCGTGAAGTGGGCGTGTAATAAGCCTGAAGAAGTGATATCTTATAGGTACGTGGCAGAAGCCAATATGAGCATTGCTGGTCCTGGTACGTCCAGGGTTGGGTGTTAGAAGGGTAACAGGGGAAGATGGGTAGTAGATATAACTAGGTCCCGATGCATCCTGGGCCCAGTCACCTAAACTGGACTAGGGGATGGGAATGAAGGGGTTCTAAAGGTGGAAGAAGCTCATGGAAACTAGGTCCCGGTGCATCCTCGGCCTAGTCACCTACGACGGACTAGGGGATGAGGAGTAAAGGATGACTAAAAAGGCTATGGAGGGATAGAGGGGGTATTGAATTAAACGTGTGTGGTGTAGGATGGACTGCTGAGTGAGTGAGGCTAAGCCTCTAAGAAGACTAGGCAACGATCAAGGTCCTGATGCCCTGGACCACCACACCTCGCGTGCTGTTCCAAAAGTAGGAACCCGAGGGGGCCGCATACTTACCACCCAACCAGTTGTTGACACCGTAAGGTTGCTCTGGTCAGGTCAACTAAGATAAAGGGGACGTGGCCCTCCAAGGACGGTCTGAGCGGCTGAAAATTGGATATGGAGTAACAGGCTCAACCCCGGGGGGATGATCGGGGCCAGCCCCGATTAAACGGTGCCTCCCCAGTCACCCCCCGGAACGAGGGTGCGAGGGCCAGCAGTGATGGAGCACTGCCTCCCCCGCCCCCCCGGAGAGCTCCTGACATAAGCTATATTGGAGATACCTAAGAGTGCCCCCCCGAAAGGGACAAGACCAGCCCCGACTAAGCGGTGCCTTCTAAATCCCCTCAAGGGGCGAGGGACCCGGGGCCAGCCGCGATAAATCACTGCCTCCCCGGTCCCCCCGCCCCGAGGAACATCCCCAAAATATTATTGGAGATAACAACAGGCGTACCCCCCTGACAGAACAGGGCCAGCTCCGAAGGAGCGTCGCCTCCCCAGTTCCAGAGGGCACCCCCTGCTAATGCTAATAGAGTAAACAGCTTCCTGCGTTCCGTCAATCGCAGAATCCCAGGAAGTGTCGTAAGACTATAGCCTATTTTGAGAACAATCCTCTGAGCTTCATACACCGCTAGGCTTCAGAGGATTGTATATGCTAAGTAATTTAAATTAATAATAAAATTATTTAATTATATTAATAAAATACTTACAATAGAAAGGTCTCCAGGGAATGGACCTCATGTAGAAAAATAAAAGAAAGTAAAAGGTCTATAATGGGATAACCTATTAGGCTCATGACAAACACCCAACAACACAAAAAAAAAAAAAAAAAAAAAAAAAAAAAAAAACCCACAACCCAAAAAAAACCAAAAAAAAAAAAAAAGTATTATAAGTAAAAAGAATTCTCCGGAAAGCTGAATAAAGGTAAATAGGAGTGGTAAAAAGTAAGGCTAGAGTCAGTGTACAAGTAGAATCATAGAGAAAGTGGTGAAAGAGGAAGAAAAGAGTGAAAAAGCCAGAGAAAAAAAAGGAAAAAAAACGGAACAAAAACAAGATGGATGCTATGTGTGCCTGCCCCTGTGAGAGATGCAGCAAGCCTAAGAAGGAGAATGTGTATGAATGTATTCAAAATAAAGTGAATCTAAACAGAAATAAGGCAGAAGTAAGCTGGAGTAGTATATGGTGCACTCGGACCCAGTACAAATAAAAATAAAAGGATAAAAACTGGAAAAGAGAGGGGAATAGGAGGAGAGGGGCCGAAAGTACACGCCCCCTTTTTTAATTTATGCGAAGGGCAAAGGAGCTGAGCATGTTATAAGTATGTTATTAGAGTGGGAGAAACCCAAAAAAACTGAAAAAGAAGGGTAGAAAGTGGTACTAATAAGGACTAGAATGAATATATCAAGGTGCACCCAGGAAAAAGAAAGGAATAAATCAATTAGGAATATTTTCTCAATGTACCATGACCGAGGAAGGTATGTGAAAGAGTACTATGGCGTGAGGATGGGACAGCATATCCAAGCATCTGTGTGTTCATGGATGTGCCTCTTAACTGAGGCTGTGGCTGTAAAAGAAAAAACTATGCAGAAATGCACTTATAGATCAATAGGGTCAGTAGTTACTATATAATGAAGGTGTAATTAAAGAATATAAAGGAGGGGGAGATCCTCAGAAGTGGGTGAGCCCTGTGCCTCATGGCGCTAGAGTACAATCCCATTGACATCACTGGTAATCCCCTCCTAAATCATCTTTATTGATAGCCAAAATAGAATGTACAGAATAAAAAAATAAGTGGAGACACAGGCAATCTTCACAAGAAAATTACAAATATACATATAAGGTATCCAAGATATATACAATCACAGAAAAGCACTGATTCAACCCGTACACACACACACACACACACACACACACACAAGCGTGTATGCACAGAGCCACAGAGAAACCACTCACCCATGCACCCAAATAAATACAAAATTACACACCGACACACAAAGAAGTTAAAGCAAATATTAATAAGGATAACAATAAAAAATATAATAATATTAAAAAATATATATATATAAAAAAAATTAAAAATAAAAGATAAAGAAAAATATATAAAAAAATAACAAAAAAAATAAACATAATAATAATTTTTTCCAAAAATAATTTTGGAAATATTGAAAAAATATTTTTTATTTTGAACTTTTATATTATTTTTAAATTTTAAATTTTTAATTTTTTAATTTTTAATTTTTAATTTTAAATAATCTGTGTAGCATAGAGATCCTCCCAAAAAAAAGAATGAAATAAGAAGAAAAGCTCCTAGTGACTCGCTGGTGCAGAACTGTACAATAGAGGGTCCCAGGATCAAGGAGAGTTGCACCAGGGAGGTTGTGTGTGTGGAGGAAAAGGGTTATCGTACCCTATCCAAGACTGTAATTGACCCAAAAACTAGTCATCTAAAACTGTCATTTAATCCCCTCGGATGCAATGTTCCGAGTTTATGGATCCACACACGTTCAATCTTCTGCCTTTCACTCGTAGTCCAGTAGGGGTTGTGTTGAATGCCCTGGAGGCGGAGGCTGTCTGAGCCGTGTAACGTGAAATGATGGACCAAATGCGTGGAGGTTTTGTGTTGGGAGCGGATGTTGTAACGATGGTGTGAAAGGCGGGTAGCTAGACTGTTTTTTGTCTCCCCCACATAGAGGATCCCACATCGTTTGCAGCTGATCAAATAGATACAATTGCAATGTTGCCTGGTAATATTCCGTGGGAGGGCGTGTGTTTGTCCAGTGGTGGGGTTTGTTACTGCTCTACAACGTCCAGGTGAACGAGTCCGGGTCATGACTGGCGGTAACTTGGAACGGACCAGTATATCCCTGAGATTGGGGTTTCTTTTGTAGGCCAGAATGATGTCTGTGGACAGTTTGAGAGCGGTTCCCTCTAGGGCTGTCTCAAAATTTTGTTTGGCCCGTCTCATGGCCCTTGTAGCGAGGGAGGAGTAGGTTGCTACAAACGGGACAATGTGTCTGTTGGTGTCCCGTAACCTGTGTTGTAGACGAGGTATGGGTGTTTCATAGACCTCCTTTCTGATGGCCCTGAGTACAGATCTGGAATAGCCCCTGAGCCTCAAAGCCTTGAAGAGAGTGCTGGTAGCTAGGTCGCGGTCTTTTGTTTGGGAGCAGATTCGTTGAAAGCGAATTAATTGGGACTTAAGAATGCCACGAAAAGTGTGTTGTGGGTGAAAGCTGGAGCGGTGTAAAAGGGCGTGTGTGTCGGTGGGTTTAAAGAAAACCTTGGTGTCGAGTCGTCCGGTGGATTGAAAATCAGCGCCTTTGTAGGTCGTGACGTCTAAGAAGTCAACTGTCTGGTGGTCAGTGACTACTTTAACTGTGATGGAGGGGTGATGGCCGTTCAGAGTATCAATGAAGGTCTGGAAGTCTGCGTCAGAGTGAGGCCAGGTACCCCAAATGTCATCCAGGTAACGGAAATAATGTGCAGGGAGCTTTGGGCATTTGGGGAGGATAGTTTCCTCCCAGGTGGCCATATAAATATTGGCGTAGGCCGGAGCAAACCTTTTACCCATAGCTGTGCCTTTTATCTGCAAATAATACTTGCTGTCGAACTCAAAGTCGTTTCGGGTCAAACTGAGGTTCAGGAGTTTGAGGATATCCTGGTCCGGTCGAGATGGGTCAGGGTATTTTGTGAGTATTAGTCGGACAGCCTCCATGCCCATGCAGGTGTCAATGTTGGTGTAAAGGCTATCTACGTCCATCGTGAAGATTATGGAGGGTTCTTGCAAGTGAATTGCCCGAACCTTACTGAGGAAATGGTAAGTGTCTTTTAGATAACTGTCATGTCGAGTGGAAAGGGGATTGAGATAATAATCCAGGAATTCCGCTATCTGGTAGCTTTCACTACCACAGTCCGAAACTATTGGGCGTCCTGGGGGTGTCTTGAAGGGGATTGGCCAAGTCTCAGGGGATTTATGGATTTTAGGCAGGAGATAGAACTGCCTTTTCCGTGGTGTGTCTTGTGGCGCAAGATATACGCATTGTTTATTGGTTATGACCTTTGTTAGGACCATTGATTCCAGGATTTTAGTGATAAGTATGGCCGTTTCTGGAAATATGGGGGCTTCTAATTGGAGGTAATAAGTCGTGTTCTGGAGCTGTCTCAAAGCCTCCTGTATGTATTGTGGTCTGTCCATGATGACTACTGCGCTTCCTTTGTCCGCTGGTTTTATAACCACGGAGGTGTCCCTCCGGAGTTCGGACAAGGCCTGTCGTTCTTCCTTAGTGAGGTTGTCTCGTGGTGGCAGTGGTCGAAGTCCCTTAATGTCAACCTGGTCGGTGTTGATGAGATGAAGAAGTTCCCTTGGGAGGGCAGAGGGACTTGGCTCCCAAGTGGATTGTGGGCAGAAGGGGAGAGGATCCACATCAGGTCTGTTCTCAAAGAAAGCACGAAGCTTCAATCGGCGGTGGTAGGCAGAGAGTTGTATTAATAGTGACTGTCTCTGGTTTTCCGGGGTAGCTGGTGTGGGAGTGAAAGAGAGACCTTTTTGCAAGAGTCTGCGTTGTGTTGGTCCCAGGTGGAATGTGGAAGAAAGATTGATAACTGAGGGGTCAGTCCCTATGGGGTTGGCTGGGGGTGGGACTCCGAGTCTAAAAAAGACTGCCAGTGAGCCCACATCTCAACAGAAGTGTGAGGTGTCCAGTGAATGTTATCGGATTCCGTCTGAAAGGAGTCCCTTCGGAGACGGGGGATGGGGTTGGGAGTGCTTGTAATAAGGCGGTTGATGATTGTGATGTTGGTGCGAGCTGTCACCCCCAGGCCTGGAGAAGCATTAAGAAGCGGGATGTAGATAGCCGCATTCGGAAACGTGGCTTTTGCTGATGCCAGTAATCTGTTGATGGTCTGGCCTAAAAGGGTGGAGTTGCCTTTAAACCTATCATTGATGCCAAATGAAAGCACTACCTTGATGACCATAGGGGAGGTGGGGGTCTTGTTACGAAGTAAGTGGACTGCTTGTGAGATGTTAGCCCCGGGATAGCTATCCACCTGGACCCGTCTATCGGGGATAATGGGGAGTCGGGATATATTAGAGTCACCTATGATCAAGATAGGACGCGTAGGATGGAGGTCCCAGTTGTACGTTTTGTTACCATGGTGTTCATGGCGTGTGTACTTGTGTAGCGGAGGGGAAGGGGGGAGGTTAAAGTCTGCGGCGGTGAGTTGTCTGGAGGGGCCAGGCGTCGAATGTGTGGGTGTCCGGGACCGTCGTGTGCGCGGAGACCTTTGTGGGAGTGGGAGGGGTGTCTGTGGTGCCGTGTACCATTCTGGGGTTTGCAGTGCACCTCTAACGATATCTGGATGCCCTGGGGCCTGTGCTGATAGTTGAAACCCGGAAGATGGAGGCCTCACTGGGAGTGGTAGTAAAGGAGACGGTCGAGCCAGACCGCCCACGAAGTCCCTATTAAGGGTCAGTGGCAAGAGAGCCGGTTCCTGAAGGGAGAGGAGTGGCAGAAGTGGTGCCACTGAATTGTTGATTGGCCTTGGTGCTGTAGAGTGGGTAGTGGGTAGGGTAGAGGGAGCTGAACCTAAACCAAGTACTGGGCTTTGTGAATGATCAGCAAAAAGCCGTCGGCGTGCATCGGGGGAGTTAAAGGACTGTCTAGGTGGAGGTGCAATGTCCCTGTTGAGTGGGGGTCTCCGGCCGGAGACAGGGTGGTTGGTGAATGTATGGGAACCTGAAGGACCCTGGTGGGGGAAGGTTCTGTAACCGCGGGATGCAGGAAGGGCCTGGTCCTGAAGAGGGAACAGTGAAGGCATGCCAGATGGTCTAGGAAGATCCACGGGGCTGAAGGAGAGCCTTAGTGGGGACTGTCGCTGGCCCTGAACGGGGGAGGAAGTATGGTTGTCATGAGAGGGACTAGGGTCCGTAGCCAGGCAGGGAGGCAGTGCGGGTTGTGAAGCTGGTAGTGCCCGGGGCAAAAGGGCTGCGGGGGATGGGCCTGAGCTATTTAAAAGAGGGGGAGGAGAAGGAGGGGGAGGAGGAGGAGGAAGAAGAGGGGGAAGAGAAGAAGGAGGAGCAGTGTGGCCATGGGATGATGGGGACTGGTTAATCTGGGGGATCTGTATCCCGATCTTGTACAGATCATCTATCGCTCCGCTAATAGCATCCTGGCATATGCGTGGAAACTTTTTGGTTATCCACCTGTTGGCCACCTGCCAGGCTCGCAGGTGGTCTTGTATAGTAAGAGAAGATAGGTTGTTTAAAATAGCCCGTGTGGTATCCTCATAGTGTTCTTCGAGGATTTGAAGGGAAACTTGTAACCAATTGGATGCACTACTGTTCAAAAGGACCGATGTGTGGGTGGTCGGGATAGATGGGTGGATCGCTCTGGAAAGAAAGTTTCTAATTCTCTGAAGAGAGCGTGGGGCATCATCAGATCTTGCTCCCCGTCGAATGTGTCCCAGGTGGTGGTGAGTCCTCAGGAGATTGAAGAAGGTTCTAGTTAGGACTTGGAAGTCGGACAGTACTCTAACGTCTGTCATGTTAGAGGTAGATCCAAGAGCTGCAGGAGAGACACAAGGAAATAGACATGAGAGAGAGGATGATGGGTAGAGAGACCCTATAATATCGTGGGACGTAAAATAAAGTAAATGAAACTGCAAACGTATAGACCATAGGAAAAGGATGATGTGGCCACGCGCAGGTAAGACCAAATTGGTATTAATAGTAAAGAATAAGAAGGGTCCACAACAATTAGGCATGATGGGGAATCTAGTAGTCCGAAGGCACAGACCGGTTAGGATGAAGACATGAACCCATAGATCTCCCCACGTCGTCCGACGACTTCGTGGTTGAATAGAGATCTAAGGCAAGGCACGGGCCAGCGCATATCACTTAGAATCCCCCTGCCGTATGTACTAAGACCCTAGAATAGAACAGGGATAAGAATGATTATAAAAAAGTCTCTAATAGAGAGTGTGATGCTGAGGTGACGGATAAAGGTTAAAGGTGGGGTAAGAAGGTCAGATAATAGTAGGGTCGGCAAGGGTAAGGGTTAAAGTAAGGGTTAAGAATATAAATTAGGATTAAAAGTAAAGGTTAGGGGTTAAAAAGTCAGTAAGGGATAAGGTTCAAGGTTGAGGCTAAGGTCAGAGTACCAAGTTAGGGTTAGAGGTTAAGGGTAGAGGTTACGGTTAGAGGGTTGAGGTTAGGGTCAGAGGTTAGGGTTAGGTCAGAGGTTAGAGGGTTAGGGTCAGAGGTTAGGGTTAGGTCTAGAGGTTAGAGGTTAGGGTTAGGGTTAGGTCTAGAGGTTAGAGGGTTAGGGTTAGAAATTAAGGGTTAGGTCTAGAGGTTAGAGGGTTAGGGTCAAAGGTTAGGGTTAGGTCTAGAAGTTAGAGGTTAAGGTTAGGGTTAGAGGTTAAGGGTTAGGGTTAGGTTAGGGTTAGGGTTAGGGGTTAGGTGAAGACATGAACCCATAGACTCCCCACGTCGTCCGACGACTTCGTGGTTGAATAGAGATCTAAGGCAAGGCACGGGCCAGCGCATATCACTTAGAATCCCCTGCCGTATGTACTAAGACCCTAGAATAGAACAGGATAAGAATGATTGTAAAAAGCTCTAATAGAGAGTGTGATGCTGAGGTGACGGATAAAGGTTAAAGGTGGGTAAGAAGGTCAGATAATAGTAGGGTCGGCAAGGGTAAGGGTTAAAGTAAGGGTTAAGAATATAAATTAGGATTAAAAGTAAAGGTTAGGGGTTAAAAAGTCAGAATAATGGATAAGGTTCAAGGTTGAGGCTAAGGTCAGAGTACCAAGTTAAGGGTTAGAGGTTAAGGGTAGAGGTTACGGTTAGAGGGTTGAGGTTAGGGTCAGAGGGTTAAGGGTTAAGGGTTAGGGTCAGAGGTTAGGGTTAGGTCTAGAGGTTAGAGAAGGTTAGGGTCAAAGTCTAGGGTTAGGTCTAGAGGTTAGGGTTAGGGTTAGGGTTAG
>JACSYO010001583.1:40000-49234 GCA_016806645.1 Ophiodon elongatus | reverse complement strand
ACCTGTCGTTACCTGTCTAACCTGTCGTTACCTGTCGTTACCTGTCGTTACCTGTCTAACCTGTCGTTACCTGTCTAACCTGTCGTTACCTGTCGTTACCTGTCGTTACCTGTCTAACCTTTCGTTACCTGTCTAACCTGTCTAACCTGTCGTTACCTGTCGAACCTGTCTAACCTGTCTAACCTGTCGTTACCTGTCTAACCTTTCGTTACCTGTCGTTACCTGTCTAACCTGTCGTTACCTGTCTAACCTGTCGTTACCTGTCTAACCTGTCGTTACCTGTCTAACCTGTCGTTACCTGTCGTTACCTGTCGTTACCTGTCTAACCTTTCGTTACCTGTCGTTACCTGTCGTTACCTGTCTAACCTGTCTAACCTGTCGTTACCTGTCTAACCTGTCTAACCTGTCTAACCTGTCGTTACCTGTCTAACCTGTCGTTACCTGTCTAACCTGTCTAACCTTTCGTTACCTGTCGTTACCTGTTGTTACCTGTCTAACCTTTCGTTACCTGTCTAACCTGTCGTTACCTGTCTAACCTTTCGTTACCTGTCTAACCTGTCGTTACCTGTCTAACCTGTCGTTACCTGTTGTTACCTGTCACAGGAGGGGCGGAGCATGTCCAGGATGTCTCTGAGCCGCTCACCTGTGTCTCCCATGAGCACCCAGGGCATCCCGTCCCCCGCCCAGCTCACCAAGGCCAACGCCCCTGTACACATCGATGTGGGGGGGCACATGTACACCAGCAGCTTGGCGACACTCACCAAATACCCCGAGTCCAGGTGAGGCCCCGGGCCCTTTAATGTGTCACGTGATCAGCTGTGAGTGACTAAACTCATTATTGGTATTAGTATTATTTTAACAGACCAAATGCTTCATCAATGTATCCAGAAAATAATCAGCTCTTTCATTAATAATGAAAATGATTGTTGTATTTTAGCTGTAATGTCTTCTGACACACACAGACCATGCATTATTACTAATACACACACAGACCATGCATTATTACTAATGCAAACACAGACCAGGCATTATTACTAATACACACATAGACCATGCATTATTACTAATACACACACATAGACCATGCATTATTACTAATACACACACATAGACCATGCATTATTACTAATACACACACATAGACCATGCATTATTACTAATACACACACATAGACCATGCATTATTACTAATACACACACAGACCAGGCATTATTACTAATACACACACAGACCAGGCATTATTACTAATACACACATAGACCATGCATTATTACTAATACACACACAGACCAGGCATTATTACTAATGCAAACACAGACCAGGCATTATTACTAATACACACATAGACCATGCATTATTACTAATACACACACAGACCAGGCATTATTACTAATACACACATAGACCATGCATTATTACTAATACACACACATAGACCATGCATTATTACTAATACACACACAGACCAGGCATTATTACTAATACACACATAGACCATGCATTATTACTAATACACACACAGACCATGCATTATTACTAATACACACACAGACCAGGCATTATTACTAATACACACACACAGACCATGCATTATTACTAATACACACATAGACCATGCATTATTACTAATACACACACAGACCATGCATTATTACTAATACACACACATAGACCATGCATTATTACTAATACACACACAGACCATGCATTATTACTAATACACACACAGACCAGGCATTATTACTAATACACACACACAGACCAGGCATTATTACTAATACACACATAGACCATGCATTATTACTAATACACACACATAGACCATGCATTATTACTAATACACACACATAGACCATGCATTATTACTAATACACACACACAGACCAGGCATTTTCTAATACACACACAGACCATGCATTATTACTAATACACACACACAGACCAGGCATTATTACTAATACACATAGACCATGCATTATTACTAATACACACACACAGACCATGCATTATTACTAATACACACACATAGACCATGCATTATTACTAATACACACACATACCAGGCATTATTACTATACACACACATAGACCATGCATTATTACTATACACAATACACACACATACCAGGCATTATTACTAATACACACACAGACCATGCATTATTACTAATACACACACATAGACCATGCATTATTACTAATACACACACATAGACCATGCATTATTACTAATACACACACATAGACCATGCATTATTACTAATACACACACATACCAGGCATTATTACTAATACACACACATAGACCATGCATTATTACTAATACACACACAGACCATGCATTATTACTAATACACACACAGACCAGGCATTATTACGAATACACACACACAGACCATGCATTATTACTAATACACACACAGACCATGCATTATTACTAATACACACACATAGACCATGCATTATTACTAATACACACACATAGACCATGCATTATTACTAATACACACACATAGACCAGGCATTATTACTAATACACACACAGACCAGGCATTATTACTAATACACACACACAGACCATGCGATTATTACTAATACACACACAGACCAGGCATTATTACTAATCCACACACAGACCAGGCATTATTACTAATACACACACACAGACCATGCATTATTACTAATACACACACACAGACCAGGCATTATTACTAATACACACACACAGACCATGCATTATTACTAATACACACACACAGACCAGGCATTATTACTAATACACACATAGACCATGCATTATTACTAATACACACACATACCAGGCATTATTACTAATACACACACATAGACCATGCATTATTACTAATACACACACAGACCAGGCATTATTACTAATACACACACATATACCATGCATTATTACTAATACACACACATACCAGGCATTATTACTAATACACACACATAGACTATGCATTATTACTAATACACACACATACCAGGCATTATTACTAATACACACACACAGACCATGCATTATTACTAATACACACATAGACCATGCATTATTACTAATACACACACAGACCAGGCATTATTACTAATACACACACACAGACCATGCATTATTACTAATACACACACATAGACCATGCATTATTACTAATACACACACAGACCAGGCATTATTACTAATACACACACAGACCAGGCATTATTACTAATACACACACATACCAGGCATTATTACTAATACACACACATAGACCATGCATTATTACTAATACAGACATAGACCATGCATTATTACTAATACACACACATAGACCATGCATTATTACTAATACACACACATAGACCATGCATTATTACTAATACACACACAGACCATGCATTATTACTAATACACACACATAGACCATGCATTATTACTAATACACACACAGACCAGGCATTATTACTAATAGATTATTATTAACATCAATATTAATACATTAACATTATCTACATTATAACAATACATTAGCATTATTAATATTAATTATTGTATATTATATATGTGATCTCTATGGCTGAGAGATATCAAACATTTATTGACTTTACAATATGGGACGAACTCCAAATTGAGACTCTGCATGCAAAACTTATTATAACTTATTGTACGTACGTTACTTGTTTTTACTTCACCTGTTGTGACAACGCACACACGTTACCATGCCGACAGAGCCCTTTGAAGTAGAGCCATAGATGACTCATCTGTTCCTCTGCAGGATCAGCCGTCTGTTTAACGGCACCGAGCCCATCGTGCTGGACGGCCTGAAGCAGCACTACTTCATCGACCGGGACGGGGACATCTTCCGCTTCGTCCTCAGCTTCCTGAGGAACTGCAAACTGCTGCTGCCCGAAGACTTCCAGGTAGTCCAGCTGGAAAACACAAATACAAGAGGAATGTGATCGCAATGAAGCCCTACCAACTTATTGATATTATCTTATCTTTAAATATCAAAAATTCAATTCAATTTATTATATTTGTTATCGCCCAAAATCACAAATTATTATCACAAAATCAAAAATGATTTGTACACATACGACATCCCTTGACCTTTGACCCTCTGACCTTTGACCCTCACGTCATCTGACCTTTGACCCTCACATCGGTTCAGGTAAAACTCCCCAAAAACCCTTTAAGGGGAGAAAGAGGGAAGAAACCTTCAGGAGAGCAACAGAAGAGGATCCTCTATCAGGAGGACAGAAGTACAATGGAGGTCATGTGTAGAGAATGAACAGCATAACAGTTACAACACATTCTAAAGATATCGATAGAGAAACAGCTGTATGATAATATCATACAATAATCAATAATACAGATACAATATGCAGAGCGGCTTCCAGCGCCGAACGCTGTGTGTTTTACTGACTGTGTGTGGGCTCATTGCATGCCTCTCATTGCATCCCTTTCATTGCATCCCTCTCATCTGCCTCCCTCACATTGCCTCCCTCTCATTGCATCCCTCTCATCTGCCTCCCTCTCATCTGCCTCCCTCTCATTGCCTCCCTCTCATCTGCCTCCCTCTCATTGCCTCCCTCTCATTGCATCCCTCTCATCTGCCTCCCTCACATTGCCTCCCTCTCATTGCCTCCCTCTCATTGCATCCCTCTCATTGCCTCCCTCTCATTGCCTCCCTCTCATTGCCTCCCTCTCATTGCCTCCCTCACATTGCCTCCCTCTCATTGCCTCCCTCACATTGCCTCCCTCTCATTGCCTCCCTCACATTGCCTCCCTCTCATTGCCTCCCTCTCATCTGCCTCCCTCACATTGCCTCCCTCTCATTGCCTCCCTCTCATCTGCCTCCCTCTCATCTGCCTCCCTCACATTGCCTCCCTCTCATTGCCTCCCTCTCATTGCCTCCCTCACATTGCCTCCCTCTCATTGCCTCCCTCTCATCTGCCTCCCTCACATTGCCTCCCTCACATTGCCTCCCTCTCATTGCTCCCTCATCCCTCTCATTGCCTCCCTCTCATTGCCTCCCTCTCATTGCCTCCCTCTCATTGCCTCCCTCACATTGCCTCCCTCTCATTGCCTCCCTCACATTGCCTCCCTCTCATTGCCTCCCTCTCATCTGCCTCCCTCACATTGCCTCCCTCACATTGCCTCCCTCTCATTGCCTCCCTCTCATTGCATCCCTCTCATTGCCTCCCTCTCATTGCCTCCCTCTCATTGCCTCCCTCTCATTGCCTCCCTCACATTGCCTCCCTCTCATTGCCTCCCTCACATTGCCTCCAGGTAGTTACAGAGTTCTGCCTGTTATTCAGGATGACTAAAGCCTGCAGACACAACCCATCTTTATAAAACACATCTCTCCCTCGCTTCCAGTGTGAGACGGGGTGAGGGGGGGAGGAGGAGGGGGAGGGGGGGGAATAGGGAGGAGGAGGGGGGAATAGGGAGGAGGAGGGGGGAATAGGGAGGAGGAGGGGGAGTGAAGGAGGCGTGAAGCCTCGGGCCAACAGCAGCTCTGTCAGCAGCAGCGTGGAGGTTATGAAGTTATGACCCAGTGAAGAGACTTCATTACAGTTTAGGGTAAAAATCTGTAAATATCAAGAAGAGGAGCAGAGCTCCTTCATCATCAGAACATTGATGAAGAGGAGCAGAGCTCCTTCATCAGAACATTGATGAAGAGGAGCAGAGCTCCTTCATCAGAACATTTGAAGAGGGGAGCTCCTTCATCATCAGAACATTGATGAAGAGGAGCAGAGCTCCTTCATCATCAGAACATTGATGAAGAGGAGCAGAGCTCCTTCATCAGAACATTGATGAAGAGGAGCAGAGCTCAGCTTGTGTACATTCTGCTGTTTGACAACTTCTCAACTTCAGCGGTAGAGAACATGTGTCTCCCCGGTGCTTGTTATCGTCACGGATACAGTGCTTGTTATCGTCATGGATACAGTGCTTGTTATCGTCACGGATACAGTGCTTGTTATCGTCACGGATACAGTGCTTGTTATCGTCACGGATACAGTGCTTGTTATCGTCCCCCTTGTGTCTCCGTCAGGACTTCCCCCAGCTGTACGAGGAGGCCCGGTTCTACCAGCTGACTCCGATGGTGCGGGAGCTGGAGCGCTGGCAGGTGGAGCGAGAGGCCCGGCGGACTCCGCCCTGCGAGTGTCTGGTGGTGCGAGTCTCGCCCGATCTGGGCGAGAGGATCGCGCTGAGCGGAGAGAAGGTTCTGATCGAGGAGATCTTCCCCGAGACCGGAGACGTCATGTGTAACTCCGTCAACGCCGGCTGGAACCAGGACCCCACCCACGTCACCCGCTTCCCCCTCAACGGGTACTGCAGGCTCAACTCTGTGCAGGTCAGTGCTACACCCGTACTACACCTGTATTACACCCGTACTACACCCGTGCTACACCCGTACTACACCCGTATTACACCCGTGCTACACCCGTACTACACCCGTATTACACCCGTACTACACCTGTATTACACCCGTACTACACCCATGCTACACCCGTACTACACCTGTATTACACCCGTACTACACCCGTGCTACACTCGTACTACACTCGTACTACACCCGTGCTACACCTGTACTACACCCGTGCTACACCCGTACTACACTCGTACTACACCCGTACTACACTCGTATTACACCCGTGCTACACCTGTACTACACCCGTGCTACACCCGTACTACACTCGTACTACACCCGTACTACACTCGTATTACACCCGTGCTACACCTGTACTACACCCGTGCTACACCCGTACTACACTCGTACTACACCCGTACTACACTCATATTACACCCGTACTACACCCGTCTGTCTGCAGGTCCTGGAGCGTCTGTTCCAGAGGGGCTTCAGCATGAAGGCCTCCTGCGGTGGGGGCGTCGACTCGTCCCAGTTCAGTGAGTACGTCTTGTGCCGTGACCTCTTGACCCGCTCCATCAGCAGCTCCATCAGCAGCTCCATCAGCAGCTCGCCGGTCCGGATCAAACAGGAGCCTCTGGACTGAGGATCCCCTCTGGATCCTGCAGACCTCGAAACTCTAAGACCTTTGACCCCTGCAGACTTTTGACGACGACGACGACGATGATGATGATGATGATGGTGATGATGGTGATGATGATGATGAAGATGATGATGATGGTGATGATGATGGTGATGATGATGAAGATGATGATGATGATGGTGATGATGATGAAGATGATGATGATGGTGATGGTGATGATGGTGAAGATGATGATGGTGATGATGATGAAGATGATGGTGATGGTGATGATGGTGAAGATGATGATGGTGATGGTGGTGATGATGAAGATGATGATGATGATGGTGATGATGGTGAAGATGATGATGATGATGGTGATGATGGTGATGATGATGATGATGATGATGATGATGGTGATGATGATGGTGATGATGATGAAGATGATGATGATGATGGTGATGATGATGAAGATGATGATGATGGTGATGGTGATGATGGTGAAGATGATGATGGTGATGATGATGAAGATGATGGTGATGGTGATGATGGTGAAGATGATGATGGTGATGGTGGTGATGATGATGAAGATGATGATGGTGATGATGATGATGATGATGGTGATGGTGATGATGATGGTGGTGATGACGATGATGATGATGGTGATGATGATGATGGTGGTGATGATGATGACGATGAATAAGTCCTAAACTGCCACATTTGTAATAACCTGACTCAGCTTGGTGTTTATTGTAGGTCATTTTTATAAGTGTGTACAGATAATTTAATTCTTTTGATAAAACTGCCCTTTTGAAAATGTATATTTAATGTATTTGTTAGCTTGTTTCACTATTTTTCATTTGTACAGATGAATTAATAAAAAGATATCCTTGTCTTGAATTCTTAAAAAAACAAAAACAAATCATTGTCATTTTCTTTATTTCATTTTTTTTGCAAAGGTACAAACAACTGTAAAATTGCATTGCCTGAAATGCGTCAGGATTGAATACAGAATGTAGGAAATATAAATAGTCGCAAAAATTGTTTCCTTCTTCCAGATGAAAGTGAACAGACTCCCTCAGAGGACAGACTGTACAAACCAATGCCCGAGATGAGGAAACAGTTAAAGCGTTAAAAACCTCAAAAACGTCGTCGTAAAAACCTTCAACAGCAAACTGCATTCAGACTACTGACAAACAAAGATGTTCAACAGCAACAGAGGTTCACTCCTTTCCAATGTTTCACCTGGAGCTAAAGTAAATCACATGTCCGGGGGGGGGGGAGCTGCAGGAATGTTTGATCTGAAGTGGGGAGCCTTCATGAACGTGGCCTGAGTGAGTTTCTGGAGGAGAACCAGCTCCCTGTGAACATTTACTTTAAACTGTGACTCCTTTGTGTTAAAAAGGACAGTTCAACATTTAATACTCTTCCTCTCACGTCTGAGCAGGAGGCTACAGCTGCTTAGCTTAGCATTAGCTTAGCATCAGGACGGATCCACCTACCAGCAGCTTTAAAGCTTCTAAACTACAGTTCACTGGTACTTTAAGGTTTGATCAGCTGACCATCCAGTGAATTAGTCTTCAGACAGAGTCAGGCTAGCAGTTTCCCTCCGTTTCCAGTCTTTATGCTAAGCTAAGCTGCTGGACAGACATGAGTAGAATCAATCTGACGATTTATCTAAATGTTGAACTGTCCCTTTAAATCTGTCACTGCGATTAACACTGTCACACACACACACACACACACACACACACACACACACACACACACACACACACACACACACACACACACACACACACACACACACACACACACACACACACACACACACACACACACACACACACACACACACACACCTCAATAATCAAACTCATGATTCTGAAGCGATGAACCACTTTAAAAGCAAACCGATGTGCTCAGAAGAGCTGAGGTCCTGAGGGGGCTGCAGGTCGGACCCTCAAGACCCTCAAGACCCTGAAGACACCTGTTCAGGTGCAGAGCCGGAGACAGACCCCCGGAGACAGACCCCGCCCCGCCAGCAGCAGGATCAGCTCCTTCACATCAGAGATGAACTCCAGCTGTTTGAGTAAAAAGCTTCAGCTTCTCAGAAACGTCCTCCGGTGGAGACGACGCGGTGAAGTGCATTGTGGGTAACGTAGGCGAGCGGGCTTAAGGAAGAAGGAGAACGTGGTTCAGCTGGTCTGACGGGGTTCAGGTCCGGTTTAGGTCTGCTGAGGCTG
>JACSYO010001583.1:10000-27500 GCA_016806645.1 Ophiodon elongatus | reverse complement strand
GTGTCTCTCTCTCTCTCTGAAAACCAGGTGTCTCTCTCTCTCTCTCTCTCTCTCTCTGTAAACCAGGTGTCTCTCTCTCTCTCTCTGTAAACCAGGTGTCTCTCTCTCTCTCTCTGTGTAAACCAGGTGTCTCTCTCTCTCTCTCTGAAAACCAGGTGTGTCTCTCTCTCTCTCTCTCTCTCTGAAAACCAGGTGTCTCTCTCTCTCTCTCTCTCTCTCTCTCTCTGAAAACCAGGTGTCTCTCTCTCTCTCTCTCTGAAAACCAGGTGTCTCTCTCTCTCTCTCTCTGTAAACCAGGTGTCTCTCTCTCTCTCTCTGAAAACCAGGTGTCTCTCTCTCTCTCTCTCTGTAAACCAGGTCTCTCTCTCTCTCTCTCTCTCTCTCTCTCTCTCTGTAAACCAGGTGTCTCTCTCTCTCTCTCTCTCTCTCTGTAAACCAGGTGTCTGTCTCTCAGACTGGGACCAGGTGAGGGACCAGGTGGTGGGGCCACTCACCTGGAGGCATGGAGAAGCCGGGGGGCAGCTGGATGGTGGTCTGCTGCTGGGGCCGCACGGCCAGGGGGGGCTGGGGGGCCGCTGCCCGGGGGCCGCCGGCCACCAGCCCGGGTCTCTGCTGCTGGAGGGACGAGGACACCACGGGGACGCCCGGCCTCACCACGGCCACCGAGGGCTGACCCACCCCGTTCACCGCCGGCTTCAGGGCCACGGCTGCGGAGGGTGGGGGGGTGCTGGTCAGGATCACCGGGGGCTGGCTCTGCACCAGCACCTTGGGGTGCATCAGCGGGGCGCCGTGGTTCACCACCGCAGGGGAGGGGGTCACCGGGGACGGGAGGGCACCCTTGGGGTCCACCCCGTTCAGGGCCACCGGACCGGGGTGTCTCTGCAGGGGGGCTGCGGGAGACGCCACGGCGGACGGGGGGAAGGCGATGATGGTGGAGCCCCCGGTAACCCCGGTAACCCCGGTGCTGATCACCGAGCCGGTCCCCGGTGCAGCTGCAGGGACCGAGTTCACCAACTTCACGGCTCCAGCACCGCCGTTCAAACTTTGTAGTCCGGGGGACGCGGTCCGGACCGCCTCGCTGCTGAGACCCGGACCGGGAACGGGAACGGGACCGGGACCCGGAGCCGGACCCGGAGCCCGGTGGAAGCTCGCGGCGGCGGACTGAGTAGTCAAAGTTACGGGTCCCGGTACCGGGGAGAGAGTGGCGGGGGGGGCTCCAGTTGCCGGTGGACCGGCTCCGGCTGCCGGCGGACCCGAGGACCCGGAGGACGGGAGGACTTTCCCGGGTCCCGGGTCCGCTCCTGGTCCCGGCTCCGCTGCGGGTCCCGGGTCCGCTTTGGGGTGCCCTTGTTGCGGCTCCACAGACCCCACTTGCTCGCGCACTTTCCCTGAGAAGTGCCCGGCGGCCGGCGGGGCTCCGTCCCGGCTACCGGCGGGATACGAAGCGGCGGAAGCTTTTCTGTCTCCGAGCTGCGACTCCAGAGAGCCAACTAGGTCGCTGACCGCCTTCTCGTCCACCTCGGTGAAGAGCATGTCCTCCAGCGGGTCGGAGGCTCCCGCCATCTTTGATCTGGACCGTTGTGCAAATCGTATTCTAGAATGTGCGCATGCGCGGAGGATCCGAGCGGGTTGAGAGCATAGAAATAGAAGAAATAGACTTCCGGTCAGGTGTGTGTACTACAGGTACGATTCACTTATATATATAATTATATATAGATATATACATATCTCTCTCTCTCTATATATATATATATATATATACACATATACGTATACGTATATGTATATGTATATATATATAGATGAGATAAAGTATATGTATTTATACTTTGTCGTTAATAAAGTAATGTACTTTAATGTACTTTAATGTACTTCGTAGATGTACTTCGTAAATGTACTTCGTAAATGTACTTTATTACTTCCATTCTTCGCCTCACAAATACACGTCTTTAGCTCTGTCTATATATATGTATATGTAGAGAGACAGAGCTACAGAGAGAAAGAGAGAGAGAGAGAGAGAGAGAGAGAGAGAGAGAGAGAGAGAGAGAGAGAGAGAGAGAGAGAGAGAGAGAGAGAGAGAGAGAGAGAGAGAGAGAGAGAGAGAGAGAGAGAGAGAGAGAGAGAGAGAGATGGAGGACCTCGTAATGACGTGTTGGCTCTTCTAGCCCTTCTAGATCTAGATATCCAGATCTCGCGATATCTCGGACCTCCCGTTAGCCCCCGCGCTCACAGCCGATGGAGGATGAGGAAGCCATGTTGTTGTCGCGGTGACGCTGGAAAGAAAAGCTCAGCCCGCAGAAACCGCTCGTAGAACCCGTTCCCGTCGACCCCCCGGACCGGAGGCTCGTCCCGCCCCCCCCCCGACCCCCCCGCGACCCACCGGCACCATGAGCGGCGGGACCCCGTACCTGGGCAGCAAGATCAGCCTGATCTCCAAGGCTGAGATCCGCTATGAGGGGATCCTGTACACCATCGACACCGAGAACTCCACCGTGGCGCTGGCCAAAGGTAGGGACAGGGGGACAGGGGGGGGGGACATGGGGACAGGGGTACAGAGGGGGGGGGACACAGGGGGGGGGTCCTTATGAGGGAGACACATGAGGGACAGGGGTCCTGTACACCATCGACACCGAGAACTCCACCGTGGCGCTAGCCAAAGGTAGGGACGGGGGGGGGCATGGGGACAGGGGGGGGGCACATGAGGACAGGGTCCTTATGAGGGAGACACATGGGGGACAGGGATCCTGTACACCATCGACACCGAGAACGTGTGTATAAGTCCATAACGGTAGTATTCCCTGTGTGTGTGTGTGTGTGTGTGTGTGTGTGTGTGTGTGTGTGTGTGTGTGTGTGTGTGTGTGTGTGTGTGTGTGTGTGTATATATATATATATATATATATATATATGTATGTGTATGTGTGTGTGTGTGTGTGTGTGTGTGTGTGTACATAACAGTAGTATTCCCCCCAGTGCACTCCTTCGGGACAGAGGAGTGTGTATATGTATGTATGTATGTATATGTGTGTGTGTATGTATATATGTATGTATGTATGTATGTATATATATATATGTATAGTTATATATATATATATATATATATATATATATATATATGTGTATATGTGTGTGTGTGTATGTGTGTGTGTGTGTGTGTGTGTATATATATATGTATATATATATACATACATAAGATATATATAATATTTATTGTATATACATACATACGTATTAATACACACATTATATATATATATATATATGTATATGTATGTATGTATGTATGTATGTATAAGTACATAACAGTAGTATTCCCCTCCAGTGCGCTCCTTCGGGACAGAGGACCGGCCCACCGACCGGCCCATTCCTCCTCGAGACGACACCTTTGAGTACATCATCTTCAGAGGCAGCGACATCAAGGACCTGACGGTGTGTGAGCCCCCCAAGCCCACCTGCTCCCTGCCCCAGGACCCCGCCATCGTGCAGGTAGGCTCCACCCACACATAGCTCCACCCACCCACCCACCCCCCCCCACACAGGGCTCCGCCCAAAGCATTCAGCAGCTCCCCGTGTGACACCACCCGTCTCCTCCTCAGTCGTCCATGAGCTCCAGCTCCTCGTCCTCGGCTGCCGCCCCCCCGACCCCGTTCCAGTCTGCCGGCTCCTACGGACTCTTCAACCGGGCCCCGGTTCCGGCCTACAACCAGTTCAGCACCAGCCCGCTGGTCTCGCCTCAGTTTGGACCTGTTGGTGTCGGTGAGTCCTTCTCTGGTGTTCCAGCAGGGTTCAGTGTTTAGGGGTCAGGTTCAGGGTTCAGTGTTTAGGGGTCAGGTTCCAGGGTTTAGGGTTTAGGGTTCAGTTCCAGGGTTTAGAGTTCAGGGTCAGGTTCCAGTGTTTAGGGTTCAGGTTCCAGTGTTTAGGGTTCAGGGTCAGGTTCCAGTGTTTAGGTTTTCAGGTTCCAGTGTTTAGGGTTCAGGTTCCAGTGTTTAGGGTTCAGGGTCAGGTTCCAGTGTTTAGGGTTCAGGTTCCAGTGTTTAGGGTTCAGGGTCAGGTTCCAGTGTTTAGGGTTCAGGGTCAGGTTCCAGTGTTCAGGGTACAGGGTCAGGTTCCAGTGTTTATGGTTCAGGTTCCAGTGTTTAGGGTTCAGGGCCAGGTTCCAGTGTTCAGGGTTCAGGTTCCAGTGTTCAGGGTCAGGTTCCAGTGTTCAGGGTCAGGTTCCAGTGTTCAGGGTTCAGGGTCAGGTTCCAGTGTTTAGGGTTCAGGTTCAGGTTCCAGTGTTTAGGGTTCAGGGTCAGGTTCCAGTGTTTAGGGTTCAGGGTCAGGTTCCAGTGTTTAGGGTTCAGGTTCAGGTTCCAGTGTTTAGGGTTCAGGGTCAGGTTCCAGTGTTCAGGGTTCAGGTTCAGGGTCCATTTAGATTTAGATGAGATTTTAAACACGTAGAATAAAATGTTGATGAAATATTGTAGTTTAAAGCTTCATTCAGGAGATTTAATAACATTCAGGACCTAGTCCAGCCTCTGATCCTGGTCCTGGTCCAGCCTCTGATCCTGGTCCTGGTCCAGCCTCTGATCCTGGTACTGGTCCAGCCTCTGATCCTGGACCAGGTCCAGCCTCTGATCCTGGTCCTGGTCCAGCTCCTGTGTTCCTCCTGTGTTGTCGTCTGTGTGCGTGTAGACCTGGTCTCAGTGGACCCACTAACCCTGGTCCCGGCTCTGGTTTACCCCCCCAGGACGCAGCAGCCCCAGCCTGGACCCCCTGAGGAAGAGCCCCACCCTGGAGCAGGTGATCCAGAGCGCCCCCTCCGCCGCCCCCACGGCTCCAGCCCCCGGCCTGGGGCGCAGGAGCCCCCCCCACGGCCGCACGGCCCCCCCCACCGCCGGCCCGAAGGTCCAGCACCAGGACGGCGTGGACACGAGGAGGGGGGACGCGGTCCGGGGGGGGCGCAGCACCCACAGCTGGTCCGCCCCCCGGACCATCTCCTCCTCCCACATCACTGCTGGAGACAGGGCCCCCCCTGCAGGACTCACCCACTCCGTCTTCAGCCACCCAGGTGAGACCCAGACCCGGACCCGGAGTCAGACCCAGAGTCCGATCCGGACCCAGACTCAGACCCGGGGATGCCTCACTGAGTTCTCCACTGGACGGCCCTCCTTCATGAACCTTTATATGAGACCAGGACCAGAGTCTGAGCAGGCGGAGAACCCAGCAGACGTCCTCCAGCTCAACCCCTCGCCTCCACAGCCCTGAGTGCTGATTGGTTTAATGTGACTGTGGTTCTAACAGCTGGTCCCTCGTGGTTCCTCAGTGTTCCCTCGTGGTTCCTCATGGTGACATAGTGGTTCCTCCTGGTTCCCCTGGTCCCTCGTGGTTCCTCAGTGGTCCCTTTATAGTTCCTCGTGGTTCCTCAGTGGTACCTTTATAGTTCCTCGTGGTTCCTTAGTGGTTCCTTAGTGGTTCCTCAGTGGTTCCATAGTCGTTCCTCAGTGGTTCCTCGTGGTCCCTTTTATAGTTCCTCGTGGTCCCTCATGGTGACATAGTGGTTCTTCGTGGTCCCTTATGGTTCCTCGTGGTTCCATAGTCGTTCCTCCTGGTTCCCCGTGGTTCCTCAGTGGTTCCTCCTGGTTCCTCATGGCCGTGTGCTTTGGTTTACGTCCTCATGAGTGTTTTAGGTTCTGCTCCAGCGGTTGGTTCTGACCTCATGTTTCCTCGTCCTCTGCTCTTCAGCGTCTGCCGGAGCTCCGGCTAACCGGCGCGGTCGGGGCGGCGGACACCGCGGCAGAGGACGCTTCAACGTCCGCCGGGACGGACCCATGAAGTTTGAGAAGGACTTTGACTTTGAGAGCGCCAACGCCCAGTTCAACAAGGAGGACATCGACCGGGAGTTCCAGAGCAAACTCAAACTGAAAGGTACCCGAATACGAGCCGGTCCACTCGGAACCATCATGATAGTTAAGACTATAGTTATGACTATATCATGATAGTTATGACTATATCATGATAGTTATGACTATATCATGATAGTTATGACTATATCATGATAGTTATGACTATATCATGATAGCTGTATGACCCTTACATCTGGTGGGTGAGGTCTTGTACCTTCATCGTGGGCCTCCTCAGAGGGCGTGTCCTCAGGTCTGACTGTGTGACGTGTCCTCTGGTGTCTCAGATGAGAAGACGGAGAAGGTGGAGAAGACGGAGAAGGTGGTGAACGGAGAGGAGAAGGCCGACTCCGGCGTGGAGACCCAGACCAGCGAGGGCCCCGCTGAGGAGGAGGGCGGCGACCCGCTGGGCCCCAACTGCTACTACGACAAGTCCAAGTCCTTCTTCGACAACATCTCCTGTGACGACACCAGGTACCCGTCCCTCTGTCCTCTGGTTCCCTCTGTCCTCTGGTTCCCTCTGTCCTCTGGTTCCCTCTGTCCTCTGTGACCCCGTCCCTCTGTCCTCTGGGTCCCCGTCCCTCTGTCCTCTGGTTCCCTCTGTCCTCTGTGACCCCGTCCCTCTGTCCTCTGGGTCCCCGTCCCTCTGTCCTCTGGTTCCCTCTGTCCTCTGTGACCCCGTTCCTCTGTCCTCTGGGTCCCCGTCCCTCTGTCCTCTGGTTCCCTCTGTCCTCTGTGACCCCGTCCCTCTGTCCTCTGTGACCCCGTCCCTCTGTCCTCTGGGTCCCTCTGTCCTCTGTGACCCCGTCCCTCTGTCCTCTGGGTCCCCGTCCCTCTGTCCTCTGGGTCCCTCTGTCCTCTGTGTCCCCGTCCCTCTGTCCTCTGGGTCCCCGTCCCTCTGTCCTCTGGTTCCCTCTGTCCTCTGTGTCCCCGTCCCTCTGTCCTCTGGGTCCCCGTCCCTCTGTCCTCTGGTTCCCTCTGTCCTCTGTGCCCCGTCCCTCTGTCCTCTGGGTCCCCGTCCCTCTGTCCTCTGGGTCCCCGTCCCTCTGGGTCCCCGTCCCTCTGTCCTCTGGGTCTCCCTCTGTCCTTTCTGGGTCCCGCCCTCTGTCCTCTGGGTCCCCGTCCCTCTGTCCTCTGGGTCCCCGTCCCTCTGTCCTCTGGGTCCCCGTCCCGCTGTCTGTCCTCCATGTACATGGATGTGGTGTTAAGTGAAAGGACACGGTCTTCATCGTGTTCTTTAGAAGACATGAGACAGATGTCTCTGTGACAATAACACGTCTGTGTTGTCTTTTTGTCTCTTTAGGAAAGCCAATGAGAAGTCTGGAGTCTCCGGGTTCCCCAGGTAAGTGGTCCTGATGGTCCAGGTGGTCCTGATGGTTCTGATGGTCCAGGTGGTCCTGATGGTCCTGATGGTCCTGGTGGTCCAGGTGGTCCTGATGGTCCAGGTGAAGCGGTTCACAACCACTTCAGAAGTTCATGTCCTAGTGTCCTAGTTAAGCTGCTCCTCTTCACAGCCTCCTCCTCTTCATCTCCTCCTCACCTCCTCTCCTCCTCTTCATTTCCTCTCCTCCTCTTCTCCACCTCCTCCTCCTCCTCTTCCTCTCTCCTCCTCCTCTTCTTCTCCTCCTCCTCTTCACCTCCTCTCCTCCCTCTCCTCTTCACCTCCTCTTCACCTCCTCCTCCTCCTCCTCTTCACCTCCTCTCCACCTCTTCACCACCTCCTCCTCTTCTCCTCTCCTCCTCTTCATTTCCTTTCCTCTTTCACCACTCCTCCTCTTCTCCACCTCCTCTTCATCTCCTCTCCTCCTCTTCACCACCACCTCCTCCTCTTCTCCTCCTCTTCTTCTCCTCCTCCTCCTCACCTCCTCTTCTCCTCCTCCTCTTCTCCTCCTCCTCTTCTCCACCTCCTCTTCATCTCCTCTCCTCCTCTTCACCACCACCTCCTCCTCTTCTCCTCCTCCTCACCTCCTCTTCTCCTCCTCCTCCTGCAGGGAGCGGAGGCAGACCTGGGCGGAGGAGAGGAGGATGAACGCCGAGACGTTCGGCATCCCTCTCCGTCACGGCCGAGGCCGAGGAGGAGGTTACCGTGGCCGAGGAGGAATGGGCTTCCGAGGAGGTCGCGGTCGCTCGGCGAGCCGAGGCTCCTTCGGGCCGCCGCAGGGAGGAGGCGGCTTCAGAGGAGGTTACCGAGGAAACCAGGCCGGCCGGGAGTTCGCCGACCTATCAGCATACAGGGTGAGAACCCTGGTCACATGGTTTTATTATTATTATCACATGTTTTTATTATCATCATCATCACATGGTTTTATTATTATTATCATCATCACATGGTTTTATTATTATTATCATCATCACATGGTTTTATTATTATTATCATCATCACATGGTTTTATTATTATCATCATCATCACATGGTTTTATTATTATCATCATCTTCACATGGTTTTATTATTATTATCATCATCACATGGTTTTATTATTATCATCATCTTCACATGGTTTTATTATTATTATCATCATCACATGGTTTTATTATTATCATCATCATCACATGGTTTTATTATTATTATCACATGTTTTTATTATTATCATCATCAAATGGTTTTATTATCATCATCATCACATGGTTTTATTATTATCATCATCATCATCACATGGTTTTATTATTCTTATCACATGTTTTTATTATTATCATCATCACATGTTTTTATTATCATCATCACATGGTTTTATCATCATCATCATCACATGGTTTTATTATTATTTTTATTATCATCATCACATGTTTTATTATTACCATCATCACATGGTTTTATTATTATCATCATCACATGTTTTTATTATTATTATCATCACATGTTTTTATTATTATCATCATCACATGGTTTTATTATTGTTATTATTATTATCATCATTACCATCATCACATGGTTTTATTATTATTATTATTATCATCATCATCATCACATGATTTCATTATTATTATTATCACATGGTTTTATTATTATCATCACATGTTATTATTATTATTATCATCACATGTTTTTGTTATTATTATTATCATCACATTATTATTATCACATGTTATTATTATCATCACCTGTTTTTATTATCATCACATGTTTTTTATTATTATTACATGTTATTATTATCATCACATATTATTATTTCCACGTTTTTATTATTAGTATTATTGTCATATGTTTTTATTATTATAATCACATATCACATGTTTTTATTATTATTATCAAAGATTATTATTATTTTTATTATTATCACGTTTTTATTATTATTATCATCACATATTATTAGTATTATCACATGTTTTTATTATTATTATCACCTTTTTTATTATCACATGTTTTTATTATTATTATCATCACATGTTATTAGTATTATCACATGTTTTTATTATTATCACCTTTTTTATTATCACATGTTTTTATTATTATTATCACATATTTTTATTATTATCACATGTTTTTATTATTATTACATCACTTATTATTATTATTATTATTGCATGTTATTATTGCATGTTTTTATTATTATCATCACATATTATTATCATCACCTGTTTTTATTATTCTTATCACATATTATTATTATTATTATTACATGTTTTTATTATCACATGTTTTTATTATTATCACATGTTTTTATTAGTATTATTAGCATCACATATTAGTATTATCACATGTTTTTTATTACTATCACATGTTTTTATTATTATCACATGTTTTTATTATTATCACATGGTTGGTAGTAGTTAGGGGTATATGTGGTGGTCAGTTATTTATAAACAAAGCCAGATAAAAGTCCTTGAGGGCGTCTTGAGGGCGTCTTGAGGGCGTCTAGAGGGTGTCTAGAGGGTGTCTAGAGGGCGTCTAGAGGGCGTCTAGAGGGTGTCTAGAGGGTGTCTAGAGGGCGTCTAGAGGGTGTCTAGAGGGCGTCCAGAGGGCGTCCAGAGGGCGTCTAGAGGGTGTCTAGAGGGCGTCTTGAGGGCGTCTTGAGGGCGTCTAGAGGGCGTCTAGAGGGCGTCTAGAGGGCGTCTAGAGGGTGTCTAGAGGGCGTCTAGAGGGCGTCTAGAGGACCTCTTTGCCGTGTGAACTGGGTCGTCCTGCTGTATTAAAGCCGTCTGTCTCGTTGCAGAAGGACAACAAGGTGTCGGCGTAGTCTGGAGCAGAGGACGGTCCTCCAGAGGACTCCTGTGGACTCTCACCATGAAGATTGTCTCCTAGTTGTATATTTGTCACCAGCACTGAGGGTCGAGGCTCCGACACCACGGGGAGAAACCACCACGGGGAGAAACCACCACGCAGTTAACAAGTCCACTTCTCTAAATAAGTTCCAATAATAATGTATAAATGTCATATTGCTTTGTTTTTCAATGACTTATCTCCTGGCTCCCCTGAACCTGGTCCTGAACCTGATCCTGACCCTGAACCTGGTCCTGATGCTATTCTGTTTCACTGACACATAGCTTTATTTGAGGGGTTAACCTCTGTTAGCCTTCACCTCCTCTTCATCAGCTCTCAGCTTCCTCTCAAGTGTTTAGACGATGGTCCACCTCTTAAAGGGACAGTAGTGGTGGTTAGGAATGTGTTCCTTCTCTTAAAGGGACAGTAGTGGTGGTTAGGAGTGTGTTCACAACCATCACTACTGTCCCTTTAAGAGGATCCTCCTCTTAAAGGGACAGTAGTGATGGTCAGGAGTGTGTTCCACCTCTTAAAGGGACAGTAGTGATGGTCAGGAGTGTGTTCCTCCTCTTAAAGGGACAGTAGTGATGGTCAGGAGTGTGTTCCTCCTCTTAAAGGGACAGTAGTGATGGTCAGGAGTGTGTTCCTCCTCTTAAAGGGACAGTAGTGATGGTCAGGAGTGTGTTCCTCCTCTTAAAGGGACAGTAGTGATGGTCAGGAGTGTGTTCCTCCACCAGAGGAACGTGTTTTAGACACTAACAGAATCGGTGTCGGTTCTATTCAGAATATATTTCCACCTCTTCACCTTTGTGACGGGAGCTGAAGCTTCTCTCTTTGTTCTCTTCAAACACACCGGACTCCATTCACACAAACACTCGTTTCAGCTCTCTGAAGCGTCCGTACTGTCCCTTTAAGGCGGTGGTGGTTTCACTCCCGGTCCAGGTCAGAGGTCAGTATTTGTCCTTTAGCTCCTTCATCGTGGGTCTCTGGGTCTTCAGGTTCTCAGTGGATCCACTCAGATCTCAACCCTCCTGCTTCTACCAGCAGAATGTATGGAAGATTAAAAATGCCTCAAGTAAAACAAACGAAGGGAACCTGTTGTATTTCTTTTCATGTTTGCATCAACTGTCAAAGGGCAATTATTAAACCTGTTCTCTTTAATAACCGAATAGTTTGTTGTGTTTCAGACCTGCTGATAATAAATATACAGTTCAATGAGTAGATGAGAGGATTTATTAAATAATTACCATGTTTCAACCTTTTCATGTCAAATCAAACTACTTTATAAAACATCACTTTGTGTTGTGATTTGGTTTTGTCACAATTATTTTAATGATAAAACACTAAATACTTGTCCTGAACATGTTCTTGTTGAATAATGTCAGTAAACGTACATAAAGGAAATACAAATATCGTGTTTTATATTTCACTTTATTTCTCTTTCAGGTTTGTTTAATTTGGGCATTTAAAATCTTCTGTAGCTGAAGGTGTTTGCATTTTTCTAATAAACTGTTCCAGATGTTCTCACCCGTTCACCCTGTCCAGATGTTATTATACATTATTATACATTAATACACATTATTACACATTAGTCCAGATGTTATTATACATTATGATACATTAATAAACATTAGTATACATTAGTCCAGATATTATACATTAATTACACATTATGCATTATTATACATTAATATACATTAGTCCAGATGTTCATCTATTCCAGATGATATTACATGTTAATTCATGTTACATGTTTCCCCCCATTTACAGTCTTTATGCTAAGCTAAACTAGCGCACCCCCCCTCCCCCCACACCCCTATTCTAGAATAAATTAAATTATTTTAGAATAAATGTTATGGCACTAGAATTAATTTAATTTTGAACTAAAAAAATTTCATAATTAAGATACACAGGTCTGTGTTACTGACACTAATCTCCCTCCATACTCATATACAGCCTTATGATTGGCTCTCTACATAACAGCCACAGGTTTGGGGCACTAATCTCCCTCCATACTCATATACAGCCTTATGATTGGCTCTCTACATAACAGCCACAGGTTTGGGGCACTAATCTCCCTCCATACTCATATACAGCCTTATGATTGGCTCTCTACATAACAGCCACAGGTCTGGGGCACTAATCTCCCTCCATACTTCCAGTAACACTGGGCCGGGTTTTAACCCAGAGGGGCGGGGCCAGGCCTCATTGGTGCAGACGGGCTAGCCCCTCCCCCTCCTGTCAGTGTGCAGCTGCACGTCTTCATCTCCTCCTCATCATCCTCATCGTCACCACACGGACACCAGGCAGCTCGCTGCTCCGCTGTCTGCAGAACTAGGACCAGTAGGACCAGGACCAGTAGGACCAGGACCAGCAGAACCAGGACCAGGACCAGGACCAGCAGAACCACCAGGACCAGCATGGCGCTCACCAACGACCCCAACTACAAGAAGCTGCAGCAGTGGCACAAGGCCAGCGGGGGGGGGCTCAAGATGAGGGACCTGTTCCAGGCCGACCCGGACCGCTTCAGTACCTTCAGGTGGGTCCGGGAGGAGGAGGAAGAAGAGGAGGAGGAAGAAGTGGAGGTGGAGGAAGAAGAGGAAGAGGAGGAGGTGGAGGAGGTGTAGGAGTAGGAGTAGGAGTAGGAGTAGGAGGAGTAGGAGGAGGAGGAAGAAGAGGAAGAGGAGGTGGAGGAGGTGATGAAGAAGAAGATGAAGGAGGTGGGCGTGGTGCAGACTGCTGCCCTCAGTAGATCAGCTGTAGTGACGTCACTCAGCCGAACGTTAACTCTGTTTTCTGTTTGAGTCACAAGGTCATCGTCTCACACCGGAACTGGTCCGCTTTAGTTTCCGGTCTGGACCCGTGCCCACCTGTAATGTCCCCGCCTGTCCTCACCTGTAATGTCCCCGCCTGTCCTCACCTGTAATGTCCCCGCCTGTCCTCACCTGTCGGACCAGCCGACGGGCCTCGAGAGGACAGCTAGCTCGTGTTAGCTTCCATGCTAACCAGCCTGGTGTCTATTTATCTTCACTTCCGGGTGTTTAATAAAGTGCTGTGACGTCATGGCAGCTGTTGATTTAACGTGTTAAACGTTAAAAGCTCTTCATTCCGGGACCGGAAGTGAGAGGTTTAATGTTGAATGTCTCCGTTGTGACCGCCGGGGGTCGGGTCCTCTATCCGCCCAGTGAGCGCTGTTTGTGGGGCAGAGACGTGTCCGATGATGGACTCACCAGCTGATTTAAACACGGCTCGATGTAAAGCTATTTATCCTGCTGGAGCTGGATGTCTCCGAGTGTCTCAGTGACTAGAATGATCAAATGTATCTGCAGCTATTTAATAATTGTCTCTTATTCATAATAATATATTTCAGTTTTAGATTTTTTGGAGGAATAAACTTTATTTAAATGTTTCTCTAACAGCACGACTCTGGAGACTGACGATGGAGAAATCCTGCTGGACTACTCCAAGAATCTCATCAACCAGGAAGTGATGACCATGCTGATCGCCTTGGTAACGCACACACAGGAGGGGGAGAGGGGGGGAGAGGGAGCAGGGGGGAGGAGGAGGAGGAGGAGGAGAGGAGAGGGGGAGGGGGAGAGGGAGGAGGAGAGGGAGGAGGAGGAGGAGAGGGAGAGGGAAGAGGAGAGAGGGAGAGGAAAGAAGGAGGAGGAGGGAGGAGGAGAGGGGAGGAGAGGGGAGGAGGGAGGGAGGGAGGAGGAGGAGGAGGAGGAGGAGGAGAGGGGGAGGAGGAGGGAGGAGAGGGAGATGGTGGGGGAGGAGGAGGAGGAGGAGGAGAGGGAGATGGAGATGGGGGGAGGAGGAGGAGGAGGAGGAGGAGGGGGAGCAGCAGGGGGAGCAGGGAGGGGGGGGGCAGGAGGAGCAGGAGCATCATAAAGCTTTATACTTCACATGATGGTTGGCTGGTGGTTCTGTACAGAGCGGTTCTCCTGCCGGTGGAACCCGTTAGAACCGGTTTCCTGAGACGTGATGAAACGAGACTCTGTTGCTCAAACAGGAAGATTTCAACTTTATTTTGAAAGAGGAAACGTTTGTTATCTCGTCGACCATCACTTCCCTCAGGGAAGTGTGTGTGTGTGTGTGTGTGTGTGTGTGTGTGTGTGTGTGTGTGTGTGTGTGTGTGTGTGTGTGTGTGTGTGTGTGTGTGTGTGTGTGTGGTAATGTGTAGTAGTGTGTAGTAATCTGTATTTGTCTGCAGGCCAAGTCCAGGGGCGTGGAGGAGGCCAGAGACAAGATGTTCTCTGGAGAGAAACTCAACTTCACAGAGGTCCTGAACGCACCACGAGCACTTTCAACACATTCAGTCTGAAACGTGACTGAACACGTGGAGAGACACACTACACACACACACTACACATACACCTACACACACACACCTACACACTGTGGTCATGATGCAATGGTGTTGCGTAACGTGTCCTCAGTGACTTTGCAGTTAGTTCAGAGAACTGATTCATGAAGCAGATTTCATGATTATCAGATGATCTGCTGATTAATGTTTTATGATTTAGTTCCTCACTGGAGTGACCTAGACCCAGAACTAGACCTAGACCCAGACCCAGACCCAGACCTCCTCCTCACAGGGCTGCAGGGCTCATTGAGGAGTTCTCCACCAATCAGCTCCTCACGTTACAGAGTCGTGGTTTCAGCTCTTGGTGATAAACAGATGATTTGACTGAAGCTGTGTCTTCAGGGTCGTGCCGTGCTCCACGTCGCTCTGCGTAACCGCGGCAACACGCCGATCACCGTGGACGGCCAGGACGTGATGCCCGAGGTCAACCGAGTGCTGGACAAGATGAAGGCCTTCTGTCACGTACGTACCTCCGTTAGTTCTAGAGTTTCTCCCGTGTGTCGTTAGTTCTAGAGTTTCTCCCGTGTGTCGTTAGTTCTAGAGTTTCCTCTGTTACGTGTGACTGCTTCTACATTCTGTTGAGACTTGAAGGTCGTGACCTCTGTTTTTCTACAGAGGGTACGGAGCGGTGAGTGGAAAGGCTTCAGTGGGAAAAGCATCACGGATGTTGTGAACATCGGCATCGGAGGCTCTGACCTGGTGAGTGACCGCCTGCTCTATTGTCTGATCACTGATGTGACTGTGGTGCGTTCAGGGCCCTCTGATGTGACTGTGGTGCGTTCAGGGCCCTCTGATGTGACTGTGGTGCGTTCAGGGCCCTCTGATGTGACTAATGTGACTGTGGTGCGTTCAGGGCCCTCTGATGTGACTGTGGTGCGTTCAGGGCCCTCTGATGTGACTGTGGTGTGTTCAGGGCCCTCTGATGTGACTAATGTGACTGGTGCGTTCAGGGCCCTCTGATGTGACTGTGGTGTGTTCAGGGCCCTCTGATGTGACTGTGGTGTGTTCAGGGCCCTCTGATGTGACTAATGTGACTGGTGCGTTCAGGGCCCTCTGATGTGACTGTGGTGTGTTCAGGGCCCTCTGATGTGACTAATGTGACTGGTGCGTTCAGGGCCCTCTGATGTGACTGTGGTGCGTTCAGGGCCCTCTGATGTGACTGTGGTGTGTTCAGGGCCCTCTGATGTGACTGTGGTGCGTTCAGGGCCCTCTGATGTGACTAATGTGACTGTGGTGTGTTCAGGGCCCTCTGATGTGACTAATGTGACTGTGGTGTGTTCAGGGCCCTCTGATGTGACTAATGTGACTGTGGTGCGTTCAGGGCCCTCTGATGGTGACGGAGGCTCTGAAGCCGTACTCTGAAGGAGGACCGCGTGTTTGGTTCGTCTCCAACATCGATGGAACTCACATGACCAAGACTCTGGCTCAGCTCAACGCAGAGACCACCCTCTTCATCATCGCCTCCAAGGTACACACACACACACACACACACACACACACACACACACACACACACACACACACACACATTACGACAGCATCTCATTAGCATCTCATTAGCATCTCGTTAACCTTAACACTGTTTGGTTGCTTGCCCTGTTCTCAGACCTTCACCACTCAGGAGACCATCACCAACGCAGAGTCGGCCCGTGATTGGTTCCTGCAGACAGCCAATGACGTGAGTCCGTCTGATCCCTGCCTCTGATTGGACGAGGCTGATTGTACTGATTGTTCTTATGGATTAATAAGTTAATTAATGGGGAAAGAGGACGTTGACTGACTTATTCTATCACAGTTCAGTGAACCAGATGAACACCGACTGCATTAAATATTAATTATAAACTTGCAGTCGTCAGGATGTATGTTCACGTCTGTCCCCGAGACGAGTCACGTTTCTCTTCTCGTCCTCAGAAATCTGCTGTCGCCAAACATTTTGTGGCTCTGTCAACCAACTCAGTAAGTCTCCTTAAACTGTGTACTATATACTATACTACCATTACTGTAGTACTATATACTATCATTACTATATACTATCATGTTTATAGTACTATAGCTATACTAGGAATACATGCTGTAATATAAGTTGTATAACATCATCGTGTCGTTTGTTGTACCATCGTGTGTAAATATGTCATAATATAAGTACTAAAATATCATCTATAAATCAGTTTGTTGTTTTGTTGTTGTTTGTCTCTGTGAGCATCACATGATCGTGATCACATGACTGATGTTTCCTCTGGTTCTGGTCCTCAGGTCAAAGTGAAGGAGTTCGGCATCGACACAGCGAACATGTTTGAGTTCTGGGATGTAAGTCTGTTTCTGATTGGCTGACAGGTAGTGATGATCAGTATTACGTAATAGATGTAAGTCTGTTTCTGATTGGCTGACAGGTAGTGATGATCAGTATTACATAATAGATGTAAGTCTGTTTCTGATTGGCTGACAGGTAGTGATGATCAGTATTACGTAATAGATGTAAGTCTGTTTCTGATTGGCTGACAGTGATCAGTATTACGTAATAGAGTAATAATCTTAAATATAAAGTTTATGTCACCGAACTGCCACTGAAATATAAACAGAATAGAGTCTAGAACCACCTGGACCAGGTCTCTGGGTCTAGAACACCTGGACCAGGTCTCAGTCTAGAACCACCTGGACCAGGTCTCAGTCTAGAACCACCTGGACCAGGTCTCTGGGTCTCACCTCCTCCTGAAGTGTGTTCTGTCTGGTGGCTGCTCTCTGCGCTCTGATTGGTGGACTGATGTGTGATGTCATGTTTGCTCCTCCTCCTCAGTGGGTCGGAGGTCGTTACTCTCTGTGGTCAGCCATCGGCCTGTCCATCGCTCTGCACATTGGTACGTCTGCTGACCTTTAACCTCTCCTCAACCCGGGGCTGGAAAGAATCAACTCTAGTGTAAACAAAGTAGCTACATTAGTTTATTGAGTAATTAAAAGTAGCTACATTAGTTTATTGAATCATTAAAAGTAGCTACATTAGTTTATTGAGTAATTAAAAGTAGCTACATTAGTTTATTGAATCATTAAAAGTAGCT
>JACSYO010001583.1:0-5000 GCA_016806645.1 Ophiodon elongatus | reverse complement strand
GATCACAGGTAACACACACACACACACACACACACACACACACACACACACACACACACACACAGGTAACACACATACAGAGAGGTAACACACACACACAGGTAACACACACACACACACACACACACACACACACACACACACACACACACACACACAGGTAATACACATACAGAGAGGTAACACACACACACAGGTAACACACACACACACACACACACGCCCACATTCAGGATATATATGTACACATACCCTAGAAGCGGAGTATTGTGGGTGAGTTTAGGTTAAAGACCAGTCGAGCTGCTGCATTCTGGATGAGCTGCAGAGGTCGGATGGCACCAGCAGGTAGACCTGCAGGAGGGAGTTACAGTAGTCCAGTGAGATGACTTGGACCAGAGCCTGGACCAGAGCCTTCTGGGTGAGAAGGGGCCGTGTTCTCCTGATGTGGTGCAGCATGTACCTACAGGACCGTGTTGTTCGGTGATGTTGGCGTGAGGAGAGCTGACTGAGTCTCACACGAGGTTCCTAGCAGTCGGGTTCTAACACGGAGTTGAAGGTGATAGTCAGGTCGTGGGTGGGAGATTCTTTCCCTGGAAGGAACAGTAGTTCAGTCTTGTGGTTAATCTTCAGGACCCAGGACGGAACCCCGGGGGACCCCAGTAGTGAGGGGACCCAGAACGGAACCCTGAGGGACCCCAGTAGTGAGGGGACCCAGGACAGAATCCTGAAGGACCCCAGTAGTGAGGGGACCCAGGACGGAACCCTGAGGGACCCAGTACTGAGGGGATAAGGTTCAGACACAGACCCTCTCCAGGTTACCTGGTAAGGTCGTTGAGGTAGGATGAGAAAAGGGAGAGAGCAGTGCCTGAGACACCAGGTCCTGAAGGGAGGAGATAAGGATCTGGTGGTTCACTGGGTCAAATGCAGCAGAAATATCTAGAAGGATAAGGACAGAGGAGAGAGAGGCTGCTCTAGAAGGATAAGGACAGAGGAGACAGAGGCTGCTCTAGAAGGATAAGGACAGAGGAGACAGAGGTTGAGTGGCCTCCCTTGAAACCAGACTGGTGAGGATCAAGAAGGTTGGAGAAGATAGAGAAGAGTTTTTTGGGGTTGGAAAATGATGATTGAATTCTGGTTTGGTAGAAAGATCTTTTGGCTGCAGAGAAAGAGAAGAGAAGAGATTGAAAGGATGATAAAACAGAGGAGGCCAGAGAGGAGGGCGAGAGGGAGGACAGGTACAGAGTCTGTTGATGTGGTAGGGTTGTATAGATGGAGTGGTAGGGTTGTATAGATGATGTGGTAGGGTTGTATAGATGGTGTGGTAGGGTTGTATAGATGGTGTGGTAGGGTTGTATAGATGGTGTGGTAGGGTTGTATAGATGGTGTGGTAGGGTTGTATAGATGATGTGGTAGGGTTGTATAGATGGTGTGGTAGGGTTGTATAGATGGTGTGGTAGGGTTGTATAGATGGTGTGGTAGGGTTGTATAGATGGTGTGGTAGGGTTGTATAGATGGTGTGGTAGGGTTGTATAGATGGTGTGGTAGGGTTGTATAGATGGTGTGGTAGGGTTGTATAGATGGTGTGGTAGGGTTGTATAGATGGTGTGGTAGGGTTGTATAGATGGTGTGGTAGGGTTGTATAGATGATGTGGTAGGGTTGTATAGATGGTGTGGTAGGGTTGTATAGATGGTGTGGTAGGGTTGTATAGATGGTGTGGTAGGGTTGTATAGATGGTGTGGTAGGGTTGTATAGATGATGTGGTAGGGTTGTATAGATGGTGTGGTAGGGTTGTATAGATGGTGTGGTAGGGTTGTATAGATGATGTGGTGGGGTTGTATAGATGGTGTGGTAGGGTTGTATAGATGATGTGGTAGGATTGTCAGTTCCAGAGAGTGGGAGAGAGTAAGAGATAAAGAAGTGGTCAGAGACATGAAGTGGAGTTACAGAGAGGTGAGATGTAGAGCAGTTTCTGGTGGAGATATAGTAAAGGTGGTTGCCTGCTTTGTGAGTCGGAGGGGAAGGACTGAGTGAGAGAGCAAAGGAAGACAGTAACAATAATAGGTCAGAGGACTTCTCTGTCTGGATGTTAAAGTCACCCAGAAGGATAAGCGGAGGGCCGTTTTCGGGGAAGTTTGATAGGAGGACGTCTAGTTCTTCCAAGAAATCTCTCAGAAGAACCACGTAGAGAACAACAATGTTCAATTGTACCAGATGAGTAACTGTCACAGCGTGAAATTCAAAAGACAGTGGGGTAAAAAGTGGAAGCGGGTAGAGAGAAAAACTCCATTTGGGGGAGATGAGTAAACCTGTGCCACCTCCCTACCAGTGGGTCTGGGTGTGGCTGAAAGAGAAGGCAGAGGAGAGAGCAGCAGGAGTAGATGTGTTCGGTGTGATCCAGGTCTCAGTGAGAGCAAGGAAGTCAAGCGATTGCTGGATAGCAAAGCCAGAAATGAAGTCTGTCTTGCGGGTAGCTGACTGGCAGTTCCAGAGGCCCACTGTGACAAGGTGTTGGGTATGTGTGGACCGGGTGGGAAAGATAACAGAGGAGAGATTGCGGTAAAGGTGAGAACGAATGCGAGGCCTATAATATCTACGAGTAGATATATGCACATATTCACAGAGCAGTGATATACTCAGCCACCCCGAAGACTCCAACCAAAGACTCCTTTGTCTTCATCCTCCGAGTCTCGATTCCAACCAAAGACTCCTTTGTCTTCATCCTCCGAGTCTTCATACGACGAGTATTCATACAGACGCTAAAGCTGACGCTTCAAAACAAATCCTAGTTTTACACCAGAGTTGACCACACCCCAAGCTCGTTAGTGTCCCCAGGCATCAGGTGTATATAAGTAACTTGAGATCTCGAGGTTGTGATTCAGGATTTATTGCTGTCTCTTTCCCTCTGCAGGTTGTGATTCAGGATTCATTGCTGTCTCTTTCCCTCTGCAGGTTGTGATTCAGGATTCATTGCTGTCTCTTTCCCTCTGCAGGTTGTGATTCAGGATTCATTGCTGTCTCTTTCCCTCTGCAGGTTGTGATTCAGGATTCGGTCTGGCTCTGGCGTTGCAGCTCAGCGAGGCCGGACTGAAGGTTTTCGCTGGCGTCCTGGACGAGAACGGAGCCGGAGCTCAGCAGCTCAGAGGACGAGGATCTGAAAACCTGCAGGTGCTGCAGCTCGACGTCACCGACAGCAACCAGATAGAGACGGCTCACAGGTGCATCAGCACTCAGGTGGCCGACACAGGTAAGACCCCCGAACGCACCGCCGCCAGGTAAACCTCATCACGATCCAGTGAACACGCTGAGAGTCCCAGAGTCCTGCTCCGTGGACTCCTGGTGACGTCACCGTGAGCAACGTGGTGTCGTGGCCCTGCAGGTCTCTGGGGTTTGGTGAACAACGCCGGAGTCCTGGATTGTCCCGTAGACGCGGAGCTCCAGCCAGTCACAGCGTTCAGACTCTGCATGGACGTGAACTTCCTGTCAGCGGTGAAGATGAGTCAGGTGTTCCTCCCCCTACTGAGGAGGTCCAGGGGACGCATTGTCAACGTGTCCAGCATGGCAGGTACGTCTCACTGAGGACGGATGTCCATCTACTGAAGCCCCAACTACTATTATATGACCTGCAGTTTAACAGTTTATTAATGATGTATTAAATGTATTAAGAGGTATTAACAGTGTATTAATAGAATTTCATTTCGTGTCCTCAGGCGAGGTGCCGTTTCCCCGGTTAGCTGCTTATGGAGCCTCCAAAGCGGCTCTGAGTGTTTTCTCTAAAGTGATGAGGCTGGAGCTCTCTGTGTGGGGCGTCACGGTGTCTCTGATCCAGCCTGCAGGCTTCAGAACGAGTAGGTCTCACCACCACAGTCACATTTATGTTTTATTACAGAAAGTAAACACAAGAGAGAGGCACAGCTACAAACCAGAGAAACATGTGTCAACACATTTACTCTATTTAAACTCAAACCTTCTGTCTTTAGTCCTATAAAAAAATAATAAACAAAATTAATGAAAGACTTAAAGGATTTATTGTTATTAATTATTATTATAAATAGTCCCGTTTCTGTTTTCTGTTCACTGTATTGGTTATTCTTCTGATGTACATGTTGGAGGATGATATTTTATTACAACACGTTAACTCTGTATTTTCATCAGCGCTCGTCTCTCTGACGTCATGACTCCTCCCCTTTGTTCAGATATCTTCATCAGCGCTCGTCTCGCTGACGTCATGACTCCTCCCCTTTGTTCAGATATCTTCATCAGCGCTCGTCTCGCTGACGTCATGACTCCTCCCCTTTGTTCAGATATCTTCATCAGCGCTCGTCTCTCTGACGTCATGACTCCTCCCCTTTGTTCAGATATCTTCATCAGCGCTCGTCTCGCTGACGTCATGACTCCTCCCCTTTGTTCAGATATCTTCATCAGCGCTCGTCTCGCTGACGTCATGACTCCTCCCCTTTGTTCAGATATCTTCATCAGCGCTCGTCTCGCTGACGTCATGACTCCTCCCCTTTGTTCAGATATCTTCATCAGCGCTCGTCTCTGACGTCATGACTCCTCCCCTTTGTTCAGATATCTTCGGGAGCAGCGAGGACCAGGGCCGCTACAGAGACCGGCTCCTCGGGGGCGTGTCCCCGGCTGCCAGAGAGGATTATGGGGATGCGTACATCGCGTCCCTCCCCGGCGGTCTGTCCCGGATGTCCCATCAGTCTGCGGAGGACCTGTCCCCCGTCGTGGACGCCATGTGTCACGCCCTGCTGGCGGTGCGGCCTCAGCCCGTGTACAGGCCCGGGCAGACGGGCTGGCTGCTCCCGTTCCTCCACCGCGTCCTCCCCACAACCGTGTTCGATGCCGTCATCACCGCCGTCACCGGACACGGCGACTGCAGACCGGCAGCACTCAGCAAGAGCTGAGGCTCATGGGAAAACACCAGCAGTCGGGAAGCTGCCTTCTTTTATGTATATATTATAAATATAAATATATATATTATAAATATAAATAT
>JACSYO010001582.1:42500-53487 GCA_016806645.1 Ophiodon elongatus | reverse complement strand
ACACCACACACACACCACACACACACACACACACCACACACACACCACACACCACACACACACACACCACACACACACACCACACACACACCACACACACACACCACACACACACACACACCACACACACACACCACACACACACCACACACCACACACACACACACACACCACACACACACACCACACACACACCACACACCACACACACACACCACACATCACACACCACACAAACACACCACACACACACACCACACACACCACACCACACACACCACACACCACACACACACACACACACACCACACACACCACACACACACACACACACACACACACACACCACAAACACACACCACACACACACACACACCACACACACACACACACCACACACACACACCACACCACACACACACCACACACACACACCACACACCACACACACACACCACACACACCACACACCACACACACACACACCACACACCACACACCACACACCACACACACACCACACACCACACACACACACCACACATCACACACCACACACACACCACACACCACACACACACACACCACACACACATCACACACCACACACACACACCACACACACACACCACACACACACACCACACACACACACCACACACACCACACCACACACACCACACACCACAAACACACCACACACACCACACACACCACACACACACCACACACACACACACACCACACACACACACACACACCACACACACACCACACACACACACACCACACACACACCACACCACACACACACCACACACACACACACACACCACACACACACCACACCACACACACACACACACACCACACACACACCACACACACACACACACCACACACACACACACACACCACACACACACCACACACACACACACACACACACCACACACACCACACACACACACACACACACACACACACACCACACACACACACCACACACACACACACACCACACACACACACACACCACACACACACACCACACCACACACACACACACACCACACACACACACCACACACACACCACACCACACACACACACACACACCCACACACCACACAACACCACACACACAACACACACACCACAAAAACACACACACACACACACACACCACACACACACCACACCACACACACACACACACACACCACACACACCACACACACACACAACACCACACACACAACACACACACCACACCACAACAACACACACACACACACACCACACACACCACACACACACACACACACACACACACACACCACAAACACACACCACACACACACACACCACACACACACCACACACACACACACACACACACACACACACACACACCACACACCACACACACACACACACCACACACACACACACACCACACACACACACCACACCACACACACACACACACCACACACACACACCACACACACACCACACCACACACAACACACCACACACACACCACACACACACCACACACCACACCACACACACCACACACACACACACACACACACACACACACACACACACACCACACCACACACACACACCACACACACACCACACACACACACCACACACACCACAAACACACACACACCACACACACACCACACACACACACACACACACCACACACACACACACACACCACACACACACACCACACACACCACACACACACCACACACACCACACACACACACCACATACACACACACCACCCACACACACACACCACACACACCACACCACACACACCACACACACACCACACACACACCACACCACACACACCACACACACCACACACACCACACACACACACACCACACACACCAAACACACACCACACACACCACACACACCACACACACACCACACACACACACCACACACACACCACACACCACACACACCACACACACCACACACACACACCAAACACACACCACACACACACCACACACACACCACACACACACCACACACACACACACCACACACCACACACACACACCACACAACACACACACACACCACACACCACACACACACCACACACACTAAATAATAGAAGATATTCATAATAATTAATATGTAAACGATTGTTTACGTGTTCATGTGACTTTAGAGGAAGAGATGGTCTTTTCAATATTTGAATATAGTTTATCTTTAATATATTTTCACATTTCAACCATGTAAAAAAATGTGTATGAATATGTAATAAAGGATTCATTGATCATGTATGAATATATAATTCATGATTTAACATACATATTTATATATATATTTAATAAATAATTTGATAGTGTATGAATATATAATTAATGATTTAACATAAATATGTAATATATATTTCTATTTAATAAATGATTTATTGATAGTGTATGAACGTGTAATAAATAATGTATTGATAGTGTATGAATATATAATTAATGATGTAACAAATATTTAATATATATTTAATAAATGATTTATTGATAGTGTATAAATATATAATTAATGATTTAACATATATAATATATATTTAATAAATTATTTATTTATAGTGTATAAATATATAATTAATGATTTAACATATATAATATATATTTAATAAATGATTTATTGATAGTGTATGAACGTGTGTCAGCAGATAAACACGTTATAAATGATCGTATATATAATCAGTATGTAAGAAAATTTAAAATAGATCATGTATAATATACAAACATATGACAAACAGACAGGAGATAATAAATACTTTTTATTGATTAACAGGTTGATTGACAGCATGCTGGATGAGTTAAGGCACATGAAGCTATGAGGTCAGAGGTCAGGTCCTTTGACACATTCATTATAAAACACCTGAGAAGGTGAGACGCCACGTAACACGGAACAGAAGAGACGTAACATTCTGTCCAACCGGGAGGCAGCTCACCTGGAGAGAGACAAAACATGGCTGACTTTAACCTGTCAGAGGTCACAGGTCAGAGGTCACAGGTCAGAGGTCACAGCAGCAGCAGGCCCAGTCAGTGGTCTTTACCTGGAATCAGCTTTTAGCCTGTTTCTTTTTCTGAACGAGCTCTGCTAACATCTTATACCGGATCATACACTCCTCCTGAAACACAAAGCAATAGAACAGTCAGTCAGCTAACCAGGCAGCAAGCAGAGTGCATGTTCAACAGTCAGTCAGTTAACCAGGCAGCAAGCAGAGTGCATGTTCAACAGTCAGTCAGTTAACCAGGCAGAAAACTTCTTTTGAATATGATTCTCAGCACAGAGACACTGGTGAACAATGACCTCCGACCCCATCAGATGAAGAACAGGATGTCAGGGCGCGTTGACCTCTGACCCCGTTCAGGATCCTCATGACTTCAGATAATAGGTCAATAAGTCGTGGAGGACTCTGTCTCAATGTGGACCGCCACGGAGACGGAGCGGACCGCCACGGAGACGGAGCGGACCGCCACGGAGACGGAGGGGACCGCCACGGAGACTGAGCGGACCGCCACGGAGACTGAGCGGACCGCCACGGAGACTGAGCGGACCGCCACGGAGACGGAGGGGACCGCCACGGAGACTGAGGCCTTCACCGTGGATGATGTTCGAGGTCTGATTATTGAGACGTCATCTCATCAGGTTACGTTTCACTTTCGCTTGTTTGTCAGATTATGGAAAAACTATGTCCCCAGTTCTTCAAACGAGCCAGAACCCTTACGTTCTGGAGCAGATGGGTCTAGGCTCTCCAGAACCCTTACGTTCTCTTCTAGTCTCATATGTTTGTACCGTCTGTGTTCTGCATGCTGCCCCGTGATTGGTTTAATAAAGTGAGATAACAATCCATTCATCATAATCACAGACAGATGACCCCCCACGGTCCGGTCTCAGGTCTCACCTTGGTCTTGCCGGGGACCCCCTTGGCGATGCGGTCCCAGCGCTCTGCGGTTCCCCTGGGAAACTGTTGCAGGGCGAGTTCCAGCAGTTTCTGTTGATTTTGAGTCCAGACAGTAGGGTCCGCCTTCTCTCTGTTCTCCTGAGGCTCCGCCTCCTCCTCCTCCTCCTCCATGGCCGCCGCCGGGTCAAAGTCTCTCTGGCGATGGCCTCTGACCTTGCCCTCCCCCTCGTCGGCTGACTTCCTGTTCCTCCTCCTGACGGCTGGAGCTGCTTCGTCCTCCTCCTCCTCCTCCTCCTCCTGCTGCTGCTCCTCCTCCTCACAGGCTCTCTGAGTCATCAGCCCGTCAGGGACAGGAAATGACCTCACAGGAAGCAGAGGGCCCTTCAGGTCCGCCAGCTTAACCAGACCTACATCACAGAACCCAAGGTCAACGAGACCCGACGACAGAACCTCGGAAGAACACGATTGTGACAGTAACCCAGTAGAGATAGTAGAACCTCAAGTAAACATGATACTGACAGTAGAACCCAATAGAGATAGTAGAACCTCAAGTAAACATGATACTGACAGTAGAACCTGATACTGACAGTAGAACCCAATAGAGATAGTAGAACCTCAAGTAAACATGATACTGACAGTAGAACCCAATAGAGATAGTAGAACCTCAAGTAAACATGATACTGACAGTAGAACCTGATACTGACAGTAGAACCCAATAGAGATAGTAGAACCTCAAGCAAACATGATACTGACAGTAGAACCCAATAGAGATAGTAGAACCTCAAGTAAACATGATACTGACAGTAGAACCTGATACTGACAGTAGAACCCAATAGAGATAGTAGAACCTCAAGTAAACATGATACTGACAGTAGAACCTGATACTGACAGTAGAACCCAATAGAGATAGTAGAACCTCAAGTAAACATGATACTGACAGTAGAACCTGATACTGACAGTAGAACCCAATAGAGATAGTAGAACCTCAAGCAAACATGATACTGACAGTAGAACCTGATACTGACAACAGAACCTGATACTGACAGAAGAACCTGATACTGACAGAAGAACCTGATACTGACAACAGAACCTGATACTGACAGAAGAACCTGATACTGACAGAAGAACCTGATACTGACAACAGAACCTGATACTGACAACAGAACCTGATACTGACAGAAGAACCTGATACTGACAGAAGAACCTGATACTGACAACAGAACCTGATACTGACAGAAGAACCTGATACTGACAGAAGAACCTGATACTGACAACAGTACCTGATACTGACAGAAGAACCTGATACTGACAACAGAACCTGATACTGACAGAAGAACCTGATACTGACAACAGAACCTGATACTGACAGAAGAACCTGATACTGACAGTAGAACCTGATACTGACAACAGAACCTGATACTGACAACAGAAGCTGAAACTGACAGAAGAACCTGATACTGACAGAAGAACCTGATACTGACAGAAGAACCCAATAGAGATACTAGAACCTCAGGTGAACCTGATACTGACAATAGAACCTGATACTGACAGAAGAACCTGATACTGACAGAAGAACCTGATACTGACAACAGAACCTGATACTGACAGAAGAACCTGATACTGACAGAAGAACCTGATACTGACAGAAGAACCTGATACTAACAACAGAACCTGATACTGACAGAAGAACCTGATACTGACAACAGAACCTGATACTGACAGAAGAACCTGATACTGACAGTAGAACCTGATACTGACAACAGAACCTGATACTGACAACAGAAGCTGAAACTGACAGAAGAACCTGATACTGACAGAAGAACCTGATACTGACAGAAGAACCCAATAGAGATACTAGAACCTCAGGTGAACCTGATACTGACAGTAGAACCTGATACTGACAACAGAACCTGATACTGGCAGAAGAACCTGATACTGACAGTAGAACCTGATACTGACAACAGAACCTGATACTGACAACAGAACCTGATACTGACAGAAGAACCTGATACTGACAGAAGAACCTGATACTGACAGAAGAACCTGATACTGACAGTAGAACCACAGTTGAGTTTACCTGAGGTGTGGCTCACATTGTTTTTCACCTGTTTGACTTTAGTCGTCACCTGTTGAAGAAAACAGATTCAGTCAGTTTCTTGTGTTCTGGAACAGTCCAACATTTAATATGTGTTCTCTGTCAGAGTCAGATGTTTCATCAGCAGAACCGCTCCCATCAAAACAGAAACATTAAAACTGATTAACACATTGAATCTTGTTTGCTGACCCTTTTGAGAAACTAATCATGGTAGAGGGGTTTGCATACCCACATGACCCCATGTCTACATGACCCCATGCGACCCCATACCCACATGACCCCATACGACCCCATGCCCACATGACCCCAGGCCTACATGACCCCATGCCCACATGACCCCATGTCTACATGACCCCATGACCCCATGTCTACATGACCCCATGTCTACATGACCCCATGTCTACATGACCCCATGACCCCATGTCTACATGACCCCATGTCTACATGTCTACATGACCCCATGTCTACATGACCCCATGTCTACATGACCCCATGTCTACATGATCCCATGCCCACATGACCCCAGGTCTACATGACCCCATGTCTACATGACCCCATGCCCACATGACCCCATGCCCACATGACCCCATGCCCACATGACCCTGGGAGCTGTGCAGTCGGGGACAACAGGTCGTGGTACCGTAAACAACAAACATTAGTCCCAGGTGAGGGGGAAACCAAGATCCTTGTGGAAACTGGATTCCAGAGCCAGGCCTCTGGCAGGCTGCTGAAGAGACCCGGACTCAGAGGGCAGATACATCTGTGTTTTGTTTATTGTTATGCACCTTTCACCAAGCCAAATTCCGTGTATGTGTAACGTATTTGTCAATATACAGTTCTGATTCAACTAGGATTGTAATTTACTAAGTAAAATTATCAACAGACGAGACGCAGCAGGAGTGTTCAGTGATCATTGTTAATGTGGAGGAAACCTCCAACAAACCTGTTTGTTGAGTCAGAGACTCATCAGAATCACCACAATCTAATATCCTCTCACTCCTCAGAAGATACATGTGGAAGTATGATGATTCATGTAGTAGACCATTGATAGAGAAATCTATATGAGTGTGATGTTTCTTGAAACAGAGGCTCACGCCTCAGTCTGGGTTTTACAACAAGCTGATTGAGTGTCCTCCTGTGTTTTGACCTCAGAAGATCTTGTTTTCTACACTTCCTGATAAGCCTTGTCGAGCGAGCTCCCTTGTCGATTCATATTCGTATGTGACTTCAATGTTGACCTCCTTCTTATAAGAATTAAAGCCTGATCAATGATTAACACCTGGTGTCGTGTTGAATTACTCTATTGTTACAGAACATCAGTATACAAATATCTCATCAGCATCAGCCTCATGCAGATCAATCAGACTCTGACCCTCTACGGGACCCTGATGGACTCTGACCCTCTACGGGACCCTAATGGACCCTGACCCTCTCTACGGGACCCGATGGACCTGATCTCTGCATCTCAATCAAACACTGAGGATTCAAACTGGTTCTAAACCAGTACTAACAGGCTTACATCAGACACCGATCTTCCAAGTTCATGAGCAATCTTCTCCCAGCGACCCGGAGATCCTCCAGGGAATTTAGCCATCAACCTGCTGAGGAGGCTGAGCTCGTCCTCCGTCCAGTCTGCAGCCTGAGTACATAAAGAAAGGGTATGAATGACATCATCCAGCATGAGGACATAAAGAAAGGGTATAAATGACATCATCCAGCTTGAGGACATTGAGACTGAGCTGTCTGATTCTCCATCAGATGTTGGCTTTTTAATCTGACTGAGAAGAAGTGACCAGACTTGTCAAAGTAATATCAGACCTTCTTCTTTGCAGCTCCGCGGTCCTGCAGCCAGTCGTCCATCTGGTCTTCGATATCCTCGATGGACGTGGCCTGGTCGTAACCCTGGCAATTGAGGTTCTCTGAGGACAGCTCATAAACAGGAAACTCCACCTTCGGCTTCTTGACCTTTGGCCTCTTCTCTCCTGAACAGACAATGGACAGGAAGTTAAATTACACATCTTGGAGCTTCTACAGGAAACACAAACAAACATGGTTGGGTGAGGGAGTCTGGATCAATCTGAGACATGACTCATCTGTAACTTTACTGAAAAAAGGTAGAGAATGCAGCATTTCCCATTAAAAACAATGTGTAGACTGACATAAAAGTAACCCTTCTCTATTCCACTCTAGCCAGTAAGCAGTGTGTGATCTCATTCCCGGGTCCTCAGATACCGGGTCTGATACCCTTTAGTGCCTGGGGGACACAAAGCGGTGGTATCTGATACCCTTTAGTGCCTGGGGGACACAAAGCGGTGGCATCTGATACCCTTTAGTGCCTGGGGGACACAAAGCGGTGGTATCTGATACCCTTTAGTGCCTGGGGGACACTAAGCGGTGGTATCTGATACCCTTTAGTGCCTGGGGGACACAAAGCGGTGGTATCTGATACCCTTTAGTGCCTGGGGGACACAAAGCGGTGGTATCTGATACCCTTTAGTGCCTGGGGGACACAAAGCGGTGGTATCTGATACCCTTTAGTGCCTGGGGGACATTAAGCGGTGGTATCTGATACCCTTTAGTGCCTGGGGGACACTAAGCGGTGGTATCTGATACCCTTTAGTGCCTGGGGGACACAAAGCGGTGGCATCTGATACCCTTTAGTGCCTGGGGGACACAAAGCGGTGGTATCTGATACCCTTTAGTGCCTGGGGGACATTAAGCGGTGGCATCTGATACCCTTTAGTGCCTGGGGGACACAAAGCGGTGGTATCTGATACCCTTTAGTGCCTGGGGGACATTAAGCGGTGGTATCTGATACCCTTTAGTGCCTGGGGGACACTAAGCGGTATCTGAGGACCAACAGCTTGTTGCTGCTGCGTGGTTGTTGTGTTTCAGTATCCGCCGGCTCTTCTGTTGTGTGGAGTGCTGCTATCGGGGGCAGTTTGACCTGGCAGTGCTGTAGTGTCCGCAGCGTTGTGGGAGGTGTGCTATACAACAGGGGCGTGATGGAAGAACAACAGCAAAATGCTAAATACTATTATATGTTGAGGGCTTTTATTGTGAAAGGTAAGAATGGAAGGAGTGGATGTGGTGTGTGCTGCCTTTGCCCAGGTTGTAAGGAGTAATAAAGTTTACAGTCATGGTTCAGACTACAGAGCCTCCAAGTTTACATAAATAGAAATATAGGAGCAACTCAAAACATTATTGGTTGAGGTCTTAATTCGTGGTGTGGAAGCTTTAATGACAAAACAACAGTTTGAAAAAACATGAAAAGAAATGGAAGCTGCTTGAAGCAAATGATGTAAAAAGTATTTACTTATTACAACTTCCTGTTCAGCTTCAGCTTCTTCTCTCTGCTGCTGTTTCATCTGCTGGTAGTCCTCATAGTACTGCTTCACCTCCTAGAACACAGGGACATTCAAACCCAAGATCGGACATGTGGCAGCTGGATCCGCCTCCTGCACGCCTCCCATTCCGTCTTCTACCCACCTCCCATTCCGCCCCCTACCCGCCTCCTACACGCCTCCCATTCCGCCCCCTACCCGCCTCCTACACGCCTCCCATTCCGCCCCCTACCCGCCTCCTACACGCCTCCCATTCCGCCCCCTACACGCCTCCCATTCCGCCCCCTACACGCCTCCCATTCCGCCCCCTACACGCCTTCCACACACGCCTCCCATTCCGCCCCCTACCCGTATCCCATTCGCCCCCTACACACGCCTCCCATTCCGCCCCCTACCCGTATCCCATTCACCCCCTACACACACCTCCCATTCCGCCCCCCCTACACGCCTCCCATTCCGCCCCCTACACGCCTTCCACACACGCCTCCCATTCCGCCCCCTACCCGTCTCCCATTCGCCCCCTACACACCTCCCATTCCGCCCCCCCCTACCCTCCCATTCTGCCCCCTTACACGCCTCCTACCCGCCTCCTACACACCTACCATTCGCCCTACACGACTCCCATTCCGCCTCCTCACACCTCCTACGCCTACCATTCTGTTTCTAACGCCTCCCATTCCTACACTCCTCCCAATCCGCCTCCTACACGCCTCCCATTCCACCCCCTACACTCCTCCCAATCCGCCTCCTACACGCCTCCCATTCCGCCTCCGACACGCCCCCCAATCCGCCTCCGACACGCCTTCCCATTCCGCCTCCGACACGCCTTCCCATTCCGCCCCCTACACGCCTTCCCATTCCGCCCCCTACACGCATCTCAATCCGCCTCCTACACCCCCCTCCTACCTATCCCCCAATCCACCTCCTACACGCCCCCATTCCGCCCCCTACACGCCTCCCATTCCGCCCCCTACACGCCTCCTACCCGCCCCCTACACACCTTCTACACGCCTCCCATTGCGCCCCCTACACGCCTCCCAATCCGTCTCCTACCCGCCCCCTACACACCTCCCATTCTGCCCCCTTCACGCCTCCCATTCCGCCCCCTACACGAGTTCCATTTCACCTCCTACCCATCCCCTACACACCTCCTATACGCCTACGATTCTGCCCCCTACACGCCTCCTACACGCCTCCAATTCCGCCCGATACACACCTCCCATTCCGCCTTCGACACGAACCCCCAATCCGCCTCCTACACGCATCCCATTCCACCCCTACACGCCTCCCATTCCGCCCCCTACACACCCCCTAAACGCCTTCCACACACGCCTCCCATTCCTCCCCCTACCCGTCTCCCATCCGCCCCCTACACGCCTCCCACCCACCCCCTACCCGCCTCCTACACGCCTACCATTCCGCCTCCTACACGCCCACTTTAAACCATAAATGGTCGACACAGAGCATCTCAAGAATGTCAAATTGGCAAATAATGACAAAAACAGCTAATTCCATTGAGTAGGGCTGTCTTCCTGTTGGGTTACGGTGCACCTTCAGGAGGTCTCCACATGATCTACGCCT
>JACSYO010001582.1:25000-35000 GCA_016806645.1 Ophiodon elongatus | reverse complement strand
GTTGTGTAAATATTAATATACCAATCTGAGCATGTTCCGTCCTATTTGTTTACCTTTGTTTACGTCTCCATGTTTCCACTGGTTACCTCGTATTTAGCATCACATGGCTATGAATTGTGGGTAATTCCATGAGGAAAGTCTGCATCTAATGCTGACTTACGGAGTTCATAAGGGACTCAACATGTCTTAGAGACTCAAACACGCAATGATATGACAGACGGAACCAAACATAACTAACCAGAACCAACCAGAACTAACCAGAACTAATCAGAACCAGACAAAACCAAACATAACTAACCAGAACCAAACAGAACTAACCAGAACCAGATATAACCAAACTTAACTAACCAGAACTAACCAGAACCAGACAGAACTAACCAGTACCAAACAGAACTAACCAGAACTAAACATAACTAACCAGAACCAAACAGAACTAACCAGAATCAGACAGAACCAAACATAACTAACCAGAACCAAACATAACTAACCAGAACCAGACAGAACCAAACATAACTAACCAGAACCAAACAGAACTAACCAGAACCAAACAGAACTAACTAGAACTAACCAGAACCAGACATAATCAAACAGAACTAACCAGAACCAGACAGAACTAAACAGAACTAACCAGAACTAACCAGAACCAAACAGAACCAACCAAAACTAACCAGAACCAGACAGAACCAAACAGAACTAACCAGAACTAACCAGAACCAGACAGAACCAAACAGAACTAAACAGAACTAACCAGAACTAACCAGAACCAAACAGAACTAACCAGAACCAACCAGAACTAGGTCAGGGGATGTGAGAGTTGAGTTGAGTTTAATTTAATTTAATTGAATTGAATTGAGTTGAGTTGAGTTGAATTGAGTTGAGATGAATTGAGTTGAATTGAGTTAAGTTGAATTGAGTTGAATTGAGTTGAGTTGAATTGAGATGAATTGAGTTGAATTGAGTTAAGTTGAATTGAGTTGAGTTGAGTTGAGTTGAATTGAGTTAAGTTGAATTGAGTTGAATTGAGTTGAGTTGAATTGAGATGAATTGAGTTGAATTGAATTGAATTGAGTTGAATTGAATTGAATTGAGTTAAGTTGAATTGAATTGAGTTGAGTTGAATTGAATTGAATTAAGTTGAATTGAGTTGAGTTGAATTGAATTGAGTTGAATTGAGATGAATTGAGTTGAATTGAGATGAATTGAGTTGAGTTGAGTTGAATTGAGTTGAATTGAGATGAATTGAGTTGAATTGAGTTGAGTTGAATTGAATTGAGTTGAATTGAGATGAATTGAGTTGAATTGAGTTGAATTGAATTGAGTTGAATTGAATTGAATTGAGTTGAATTGAATTGAGTTGAATTGAATTGAGTTGAATTGAATTGAATTGAATTGAGTTGAATTGAATTGAGTTGAATTGAGTTGAGTTGAATTGAATTGAATTGAATTGAGTTAAGTTGAATTGAATTGAGTTGAGTTGAATTGAGTTGAATTGAGATGAATTGAGTTGAATTGAGTTGAGTTGAATTGAGTTGAATTGAATTGAGTTGAATTGAGATGAATTGAGTTGAATTGAGTTGAGTTGAGATGAATTGAGATGAATTGAGTTGAGTTGAATTGAACACACGTCGTGTTGCTTTCAGTGAATCGAAGACTAAAAAGGTGGATGTTTGTTTCCATAATAACTTTATTATTATAGTTTTTTATACGAACATACATCAGAACTCTTCACACAGTCAGAGAAACAGACTTTGAATCACTTTTTTTTTGCTTTCACACAAAATCCATGAACTATTTTCTCCTTAAAACTCCACCAACCTGAAAAAACACTTCATATTTGCAGCACATTTTAAAATGCCAACACACGTGTGTTATGAGGGGGTATTAAGTCAGTGTGTTATGAGGGGGTATTAAGTCAGTGTGTTATGAGGGGGTATTAAGTCAGTGTGTTATGAGGGGGTATTAAGTCAGTGTGTTATGAGGGGGTATTAAGTCAGTGTGTTATGAGGGGGTATTAAGTCAGTGTGTTATGAGGGGGTATTAAGTCAGTGTGTTATGAGGGGGTATTAAGTCAGTGTGTTATGAGGGGGTATTAAGTCAGTGTGTTATGAGGGGGTATTAAGTCAGTGTGTTATGAGGGGGTATTAAGTCAGTGTGTTATGAGGGGGTATTAAGTCAGTGTGTTATGAGGGGGTATTAAGTCAGTGTGTTATGAGGGGGTATTAAGTCAGTGTGTTATGAGGGGGTATTAAGTCAGTGTGTTATGAGGGGGTATTAAGTCAGTGTGTTATGAGGGGGTATTAAGTCAGTGTGTTATGAGGGGGTATTAAGTCAGTGTGTTATGAGGGGGTATTAAGTCAGTGTGTTATGAGGGGGTATTAAGTCAGTGTGTTATGAGGGGGTATTAAGTCAGTGTGTTATGAGGGGGTATTAAGTCAGTGTGTTATGAGGGGGTATTAAGTCAGTGTGTTATGAGGGGGTATTAAGTCAGTGTGTTATGAGGGGGTATTAAGTCAGTGTGTTATGAGGGGGTATTAAGTCAGTGTGTTATGAGGGGGTATTAAGTCAGTGTGTTATGAGGGGGTATTAAGTCAGTGTGTTATGAGGTATAGTCAGTGTGTTAGAGGGGGTATTAAGTCAGTGTGTTATGAGGGGGTATTAAGTCAGTGTGTTATGAGGGGGTATTAAGTCAGTGTGTTATGAGGGGGTATTAAGTCAGTGTGTTATGAGGGGGTATTAAGTCAGTGTGTTATGAGGGGGTATTAAGTCAGTGTGTTGGTAAAGCAGACTGAGAAAGTGTCTTCAGTATTGATCGATGCTTGTTAGCAATTAAAAAAACTTGAACACATTAAAATATCAGAACAGTGACAAACTCCATTCAAGTCCGGGTTTCCAAACAGAGTTAAGCTCCTCGTGAGGATGTCTTCGGTTAAACAGCGATGGTGAATTGATGGCCGAGTGGGGCGTCGCTTTAAATGTTGCCGTCTCTGAGGGTTAGGGTTGGACTACACACATCAGGGAGGATCCTCAGGTCCTGGGTTAGGGTTGGACTACACACATCAGGGAGGATCTTCAGGTCCTGGGTTAGGGTTGGACTACACACATCAGGGAGGATCTTCAGGTCCTGGGTTAGGGTTGGACTACAGACATCAGGGGGGATCCTCAGGTCCTGGGTTAGGGTTGGACTACACACATCAGGGAGGATCTTCAGGTCCTGGGTTAGGGTTGGACTACACACATCAGGGAGGATCTTCAGGTCCTGGGTTAGGGTTGGACTACAGACATCAGGGATCCTCAGGTCCTGGGTTAGGGTTGACTACAACATCAGGGAGGACCAGGTCCTGGGTTAGGGGACACAACATCAGGGGGATCCTCAGTCCTGGGTTAGGTTGGACTACAACATCAGGGAGGATCTTCAGGTCCTGGGTTAGGGTTGGACTACACACATCAGGGAGGATCCTCAGGTCCTGGGTTAGGGTTGGACTACAGACATCAGGGAGGATCCTCGGGTCCTGGGTTAGGGTTGGACTACATACATCAGGGAGGATCCTCGGGTCCTGGGTTAGGGTTGGACTACATACATCAGGGAGGATCCTCAGGTCCTGGGTTAGGGTTGGACTACACACATCAGGGAGGATCCTCAGGTCCTGGGTTAGGGTTGGACTACAGACATCAGGGGGGATCCTCAGGTCCTGGGTTAGGGTTGGACTACAGACATCAGGGAGGATCCTCGGGTCCTGGGTTAGGGTTGGACTACACACATCAGGGAGGATCCTCAGGTCCTGGGTTAGGGTTGGACTACAGACATCAGGGGGGATCCTCAGGTCCTGGGTTAGGGTTGGACTACAGACATCAGGGAGGATCCTCGGGTCCTGGGTTAGGGTTGGACTACACACATCAGGGAGGATCCTCAGGTCCTGGGTTAGGGTTGGACTACATACATCAGGGAGGATCCTCAGGTCCTGGGTTCTGTGTAACTTCCCTCCAAAACTACAGAAATGCATGCTGGGTCATAAGAACACTCCTGTCTCTGAGCAAGGCAGCTGCTTCAGACAACAAAGATACAGACAGCACAGAGAGATAAACAGGAAGTTCAACCTGTACCTGTAGTACTGACACACCTGTCACAGTGCCCCGATGCCCCCTGTGGTGAGGGCTATGAGGCAAACTCTCCTTCCTCATTGTGGCCATAGAGGTCTGCAAGCTTCCTGAACCTCGGCCCCCACTCTTTCAGGAAGTCGTAGTTCTGCTCGGACTCTAATGAGTCTAACGAATCTAGAGAGTCCAATGAGTTTAACAAGTTTAAGGAGTTTAAGGAGCTGAGTGACTCGGCGGCCGACCCACTGCCCTCGAAGGCAAAGGTCTGCAGAGAGTCGTATGGGGGCACCGCCGGGTGCAGATCCGCCTTCTGCAGTCGGTCCCTGATGAACTCCTCGAACAGCTGGTTCTGATCCACCTTGGACTCCGGTGTTCTGGAGAGAAGTCCCGGCGGGTGGATGCTTGTTTTGTTGAGGTGTCTCAGAGCAAACATGTCGAAGGCCTTGGTGTCCTCCTCCCCTCCTCCTTCATCGTCATAACGAACAATGTTCTCACGGATCTCTCGCTCATCCTCCATCATCGGCTCCCTCCTCCTGTGTCTCAGGGCAACTGTCACCATGACAACACCTATGGAGACAGGAAAGAATGAATCGAAAGGTGGCTGAAGGTGGTCCGACGGATATGGGTGGGTTCTATCGTTATTGTGGGTGGGTTCTATCAAAATTGGTGGGTTCTATCGTTATTGTAGGTGGGCTCTGTCATTATTGTGGGTGGGTGCTATCAGTATTGTGGGTGGGTGCTCTCAGTATTGTGGGTGGGTTCTATCAGTATTGTGGGTGGGTGCTCTCAGTATTGTGGGTGGGTGCTATCAGTATTGTGGGTGGGTGCTCTCAGTATTGTGGGTGGGTGCTATCAGTATTGTGGGTGGGTGCTATCAGTATTGTGGGTGGGTGCTATCACTATTGTGGGTGGGTGCTCTCAGTATTGTGGGTGGGTGCTCTCAGTATTGTCGGTGGGTGCTCTCAGTATTGTGGGTGGGTGCTATCAGTATTGTGGGTGGGTGCTATCAGTATTGTGGGTGGGTGCTCTCAGTATTGTGGGTGGGTGCTCTCAGTATTGTGGGTGGGTGCTATCACTATTGTGGGTGGGTGCTCTCAGTATTGTGGGTGGGTGCTCTCAGTATTGTGGGTGGGTGCTCTCAGTATTGTGGGTGGGTGCTATCACTATTGTGGGTGGGTGCTCTCAGTATTGTGGGTGGGTGCTCTCAGTATTGTGGGTGGGTGCTCTCAGTATTGTCGGTGGGTGCTCTCAGTATTGTGGGTGGGTGCTCTCAGTATTGTGGGTGGGTGCTCTCAGTATTGTGGGTGGGTGCTCTCAGTATTGTGGGTGGGTGCTCTCAGTATTGTGGGTGGGTGCTCTCAGTATTGTGGGTGGGTGCTCTCAGTATTGTGGGTGGGTGCTCTCAGTATTGTGGGTGGGTGCTCTCAGTATTGTGGGTGGGTGCTCTCAGTATTGTGGGTGGGTGCTCTCAGTATTGTGGGTGGGTGCTCTCAGTATTGTGGGTGGGTGCTCTCAGTATTGTTTGTGCATACTGTCTTGACTGCTTGAAGTTTTCATCTTCAGATTTGGTGGAAAGGGGCGGAGTCTCTGAGCTGATGACGTGATGTGTCAGTCTTACCCAATAGCGTGAGGACACACGTGAGCCCTGCGGTGGTGGCGGCGGTGCTGAGGCCGACCAGCAGCAGGGGGGACGCCGCTCGGCTGCAGGAGCTCTGGTTCCCGTCGGCGGCGCAGGCGCACACGGTGACGCTCAGCGTGGTGGTGCTGCTCAGAGGCGGAGCGCCGCCGTCTGACACCACCACCGGCAGGAAGTGGACCAGATGATCTCGCAGCAGGGAACCAGTCTGAGTCAGGACGGACGCCGTGTTGTCTGAGGACAGAAGGACGGACCTCAACACCTGAATGCAGGTGAAAGAACTTTAAAATAATCAACTCAACCCTTTTTCAGACTTTTTACGTAGAAAATCACATCATATTGATTTAATTCTAAAAATCGTATAATAGTAAATCACATCAATTAAAAAATATATATTTATCCCTGTCAACCCCCTTCCCTCTGTCCCTCTGTGTCTCACATGTGATCAACCAGCGAGCAACACAATCATCCCATTGGACTATCACCCGTTACGTGTAGGGTTCCTCAAGGTTCCTCAGGGTTCTATCGTTTGTCCTTTAGAATTCTAACTTGTTAAAAGATAGATGAATTGATTTGTTTGGCACCTTGGGATACTGAGAACTCCAGAAGGTCCTCGATGGACCCGAGTCTCATGCCTTTACATCCAGCAGTTGCAGTCACATGATCATTTATCTAATATCCGTGTGACCTGAGGAATGTAAGTACTATATTCACTCTCTGCCAACTGTATGTAAATGTGTGGCTCTGTTGATGATTGCCAACCTTCATTATTAGTTATGTATTCATGGCAGACTGCACCTTTATTGTCTCTCAGGGTGAAGTTATGGTTCTCAGCAGGTTTCATGTTCAGAGAGAACAGAAAGTGATGTCCGTTCTCTGGTTCATCACGATCCACAGCGCTCAGAGTCTCAATGATCTGAAAGGTCAAAGGTCAAACACATGAAAAAGAAGGTCAGTGGCACAAAATTACTGTTTGTTCTCAATTACAATCAGATTTCATCTGGAGTTTATGCAGAGTTTTGAAGCCTGCAACAGGAAGAAAACCCATCACATTGTCATCAGAACATGACATCAGAGAGTCGCACATTGCTCCGATAGGCCATATTCCAGCTCCGGATGGCCAATTCAGGCATATTGTTATTGATTTCATTGATATGATCAGACCAGTGAACAGGAAACGATATGTGTTGGTGGTGATTGACAGATTCAGCAGGTGGGTGGAAGCCTGCCCAGCAGCCAGAGCTGATGATAATAATATAAAAGCTGATGATAATAATATAAAATGATTTCATTTAATATGTAGGTTCACTAAATTAGCTAAAGCAGAGATTAGGTTGTGTGTATCATCCCCAATCCCAGGGATTGGTAGAAAGAGCTAATGGTACGCTAAAAGCAAAACTAGCCCAAATCTGCAGGGAAACTAAAATGGACTGGCTGACTGCTTTGCCGCTTGCACTAATGAGCATGAGAATGCAAACTAACCGCACCACTGGTTTTTAATGTTTAAATGAATGTTCTTGTTTTTAAATCTTCTTTTCTGTTGCATTATGTTTTGATGTCTAATGGTTTTATGAGAAGTACTTTGAATTGCCTTGTTGTTGAAGATGTGCTATGCAAATAAACTTGCCTTGCCTTGCCTTGCATGAGATGCTAACAGGATGTAATAGCTATATTAGACCAAAAGGGAGGAGCTAAAGATAACATTGACCAAAAATAATGCCAAGTTTGTCAGGGTGGTATTAAGAACCCCCGTTCGCAATGTATACCATATAACCTTATGTAATCTTGCTTGCATTGATTATTATTAGGTCTAACAGCCTGGTGATAAACAGCATATTCTATATATATATATATATATATATATATATTATACTATACGGGACCGATACAGGAGATCATATTCCTGACCTCCTCAATAACACTGTACAATAAATCACCTCTGGCCAAATCAACCACCAACTACAGCACCTCTGTTTGTTTGTTGGCTACATCTTGCACTACTGTTTCGTTTTGTTAGTTCATTTAATTTAATATTATTATTCTATTTTTGTATATATTGTTCTTTCTTATGTAAAAATTGTTCTTTTCTTATGTAAAAATGCTGCTGTACCAAAACAATTTCCCCTTGCGGGATTAATAAAGTATTTATCTATCTATTTTGTGTAGACATTTTGTGCTATAGAAAATAAATTTAATTGCATTGAATTAAGACTTAAAGATTTAAAGGTGGAGTCTGTGATTCTAATCCAATACACTTGTTTAAGTTCATGAACCTCTCTTCGGTTCCTACAAACTAAAGAGCTGTACTTCACATTCAATACTAGCTTTGTACATAATGTCTTTTTTTCACATCCAAAGCTTCTATTGAGGTTTTTGAAAGAAAGTTTTCTTTTAATACAGTTGCGACCTCTGATCTGGTCTGGAGCCTGAACGCCTCGGGCCCCCGGGGAGCTGGACAGCGTAGGTGAGAGGGATGCCCCAGATAAGAGGAAGAGGAGGAGGATTCTGGTCATGTGACCTTCAGCATGGATGGTTCTGGTCATGTGACCTTCAGCATGGAGGATTTTGGTCATGTGACCTTCAGCATGGATGGTTCTGGTCATGTGACCTTCAGCATGGATGGTTCTAGTCATGTGACCTTCAGCATGGATGGTTCTAGTCATGTGACCTTCAGCATGGATGGTTCTAGTCATGTGACCTTCAGCATGGATGGTTCTGGTCATGTGACCTTCAGCATGGATGGTTCTGGTCATGTGACCTTCAGCATGGATGGTTCTGGTCATGTGACCTTCAGCATGGATGGTTCTGGTCATGTGACCTTCAGCATGGATGGACATTTTAAAGGTGAGAGTTTGAGAAGAGTTTTGTTCACAGCTCTGTTCTGTGTAATTACTGATCATAAAATACATTAACCTAAAATATTAACAGCAGGGCGCTAAAGGGTATCAGAAATATACAGAGCAATAATAATACATACAATTACCAGAGCTGAAACCATGTCTGAGAAACTGTATTAATATATGTAATATAAAAGATTCAGATGAAGTCACAAATATGATATTCTACTCTGTACTCTCTCTCTCTCTCTCTCTCTCTCTCGATATATCTATCTATAGAGCTATATATATCGATATGTACATAGATATCTATATATCGATATATCTATATCTGGATATGTATATAGAGATATCTATATACATATCGATATATATCGATATGTATATATATCTGCATGTGACCGCGTCCTTGAGCGAGACCCTGAACCGATCCAGATTTCAGCGCTGCAGTAAACAGCTTCAGGTGGAACAGAGTCCTACCTGTCCAGGTCTGGTGTTCTCACAGACAAATGTTTCAGACTCGACGGCGAAGCTCGGAGCGTTGTCATTAACGTCTGTCACAGAGACCAGAACCAGAGTCTTCCCCACCTGAGACCGATCCACTGACACACAGAGACACACCTGTCAGGTAGTCCACATGCACATAGTAACTGGTTAGCTTAGCTTAGCATGAAGACTAGCACCAGGGGGAACAGCTATCTTATCTTAGCATGAAGACTAGCACCAGGGGGAACAGCTATCTTATCTTAGCATGAAGACTAGCACCAGGGGGAACAGCTATCTTATCTTAGCATGAAGACTAGCACCAGGGGGAACAGCTATCTTATCTTAGCATGAAGACTAGCACCAGGGGGAACAGCTAGCTCAGCATTAATATTTACAGCTCTCTGTGGCGGAGACGGTGATGTTGTGCAGAGCGATGGTCTCTCGGTCCAGAGGTCTGGCGGTTGTGATGACACCTGAGCTGCTGTCAATATTAAAGTAACGCTCCACATCTGACTTCCTGTCGATCGAGTACCTGCAGACACAGTTTAAATATTTACCAGCGTTCAGACATCAGCACTGGTTCTGTGTGAAGGTGTTGATGTTTCATACGTGATGGGGCTGTTGGTGGTGTCGGGGTCGTGAGCTGACACTGATCCCACATCGGTTCCCACGGCAGCCGCCTCTGAGACCAGCATCCGGCCGACCGGAGAGAAGACCGGAGGCTCGTCCGTGTCCTCCACCAGCAGGCGGATCGTCACCACGTCGCTGAACGGACTCATGGACAGGAAACGAGTGTCCACGTAACGATTGGACACCTCAACGCACAGAGTGAAGCTCGACTTGGTCTCAAAGTCCAGAGTCTGGAGGGAGAAGAGGGGACGGGGACAGAATCATGCTGGACTTTCTATCTTCAGGCTGATCATCTCAACGTGTGGAGGGAAAACAG
>JACSYO010001582.1:0-20000 GCA_016806645.1 Ophiodon elongatus | reverse complement strand
GGTCAGAGGTCAGACTCACTGCGGGGGAAGCGAGGCGGGTTGTCGTTGACGTCAGTCAGCATCACCGTGACAGAGGTGGTTCCTGACAGACCCCCCATCTGACCGTTCATGTCTCTGGCCTGGAGGACAAGCAGGTAGCGGTCCCGCATCTCCCGGTCCAGGTCGGGTAGAGCCGTCCGCACCACACCTGAGGATGAGACTCGGCTTCAATAAATGTTTTATATCTATATCTCTCTCTCCATCTCTTTATATACACACACTGATTTTATACTCACACACACCTTTAATAAATATATTAAAGGGTTATGAAGTATACTCTTTGTGAATGAAATGTAATCAAAGAGGTCGTAGACAGGTCATGGCTCTTTAGGGGGATTGATGAACCAATATTGAGTTTGTGCATTTTCTTATCATGGTTACTGATGTAACAGATGGAAATAAGGAACATTTATTTTTTATAATATTTTCAGATCAAAGCCCGGGACATAAAAAACTTCACAAAAAAAGTTTTTGAAATGTCATTGTATTTTGTGTTCAGCTGTTGTGTATTATTCATATAATGAGAGTAGTAGCATGATGAAGATATAACACATTCAATGCATATGACATAATGATTCATATAATGAGAGTAGTAGCATGATGAAGATATAACACATTCAATGCATATGACATAATGATTCATATAATGAGAGTAGTAGCATGATGAAGATATAACACATTCAATGCATATGACATAATGATTCATATAATGAGAGTAGTAGCATGATGAAGTTACAACACATTCAATACATATGACATAATGATCCATATAATGAGAGTAGCAGCATGATGAAGTTACAACACATTCAATACATATGACATAATGATTCATATAATGAGAGTAGTAGCATGATGAAGTTACAACACATTCAATACATATGACACAATGATTCATATAATGAGAGTAGTAGCATGATGATGAAGTTACATTACTTTTCATTTAGCAGACGCTTTTATCGAAAGCGACTTACAATGAGTGCATTCCTCACACACTGATGAACAGGAGCTACCATGCAAGGTGCCTCCTGCCCATCAGAATCCTAACTAACAGGACCTCTGCTCTGCCACTGAGCCACGGTCGCCCACATGAAGAAGGTACAACACATTCAATGCATATGACAGAAATTATTCATATAAGTATGTTTTGTGTTGTGCTCAGGTGTTGTGTTCAGGTGTTGTGCTCAGGTGTTGTGCTCAGGTGTTGTGCTCAGGTGTTGTGCTCAGGTGTTGTGTTCAGGTGTTGTGCTCAGGTGTTGTGCTCAGGTGTTGTGTTCAGGTGTTGTGCTCAGGTGTTGTGCTCAGGTGTTGTGTTCAGGTGTTGTGCTCAGGTGTTGTGCTCAGGTGTTGTGTTCAGGTGTTGTGCTCAGGTGTTGTGTTCAGGTGTTGTGTTCAGGTGTTGTGCTCAGGTGTTGTGCTCAGGTGTTGTGCTCAGGTGTTGTGTTCAGGTGTTGTGCTCAGGTGTTGTGTTCAGGTGTTGTGTTCAGGTGTTGTGCTCAGGTGTTGTGCTCAGGTGTTGTGCTCAGGTGTTGTGTTCAGGTGTTGTGCTTAGGTGTTGTGTTCAGGTGTTGTGCTCACCTGTCTTTGGCTCCACAGAGAAGTATGGCTGACCCTGCAGGATGCTGTAAACGAGTCTGGCAGAGTTTCCATAAGTGGGATCGTCAGCATCTGTTGCCACGACCGTCAGGACCGACGTACCTGTAGAGAAACATCAACAACTGCTGCTCCTCTTCCTCAACTTTTCCAAACACCTCATAGAAGAACATGAAAACAGTAAATTATACTTTATAGTCCTCCACAAGCTTTACTTATGCAAATTTAAATTCAAGTTCCTGTATTCTATTTGCTGAACTGACTAAAAATATTCATAAAAATGAGAAGCCAAATTCATCCAGTTACATCTCTATGTGTTTGTTCTGTGTTTGTTGTGTGTTTGTTTGTTGAGTGTTTGTTGTTTGTTTGTTTATTTGTTTGTTTATTTGTTGAGTGTTTGCTGTGCATTTGCTTAGTGTTTGTTGTGTGTTTGCTGAGTGTTTGTTGTGTGTTTGTTTGTTTTTGTTTTGTGTTTGCTGGGTGTTTGGAATGTTTGCTGTGTGTTTGCTGTGTGTTTGTTGTGTGTTTGTTTGTTGAGTGTTTGTTGTTTGTTTGTTTATTTGTTTGTTTATTTGTTGAGTGTTTGCTGTGCATTTGCTTAGTGTTTGTTGTGTGTTTGCTGAGTGTTTGTTGTGTGTTTGTTTGTTTTTTGTTTGTGTGTTTGCTGGGTGTTTGACGAATGTTTGCTGTGTGTTTGCTGTGTGTTTGTTGTGTGTTTGCTTAGTGTTTGTTGTGTGTTTGCTTAGTGTTTGTTGTGTGTTTGCTTAGTGTTTGTTGTGTGTTTGCTTAGTGTTTGTTGTGTGTTTGCTTAGTGTTTGTTGTGTGTTTGCTGAGTGTTTGTTGTGTGTTTGCTGAGTGTTTGTTGTGTGTTTGCTGAGTGTTTGTTGTGTGTTTGCTTAGTGTTTGTTGTGTGTTTGCTGAGTGTTTGTTGTGTGTTTGCTGAGTGTTTGTTGTGTGTTTGCTTAGTGTTTGTTGTGTGTTTGCTGAGTGTTTGTTGTGTGTTTGCTGAGTGTTTGTTGTGTGTTTGCTTAGTGTTTGTTGTGTGTTTGCCAAATGTTTGTTGTGTGTTTGCTGTGTGTTTGTTGTGTGTTTGCTTAGTGTTTGTTGTGTGTTTGCTTAGTGTTTGTTGTGTGTTTGCCAAATGTTTGTTGTGTGTTTGCTGTGTGTTTGTTGTGTGTTTGCTTAGTGTTTGTTGTGTGTTTGCTTAGTGTTTGTTGTGTGTTTGACGAATGTTTGTTGTGTGTTTGACGAATGTTTGTTGTGTGTTTGCTGTGTGTTTGTTGTGTGTTTTCTAAGTGTTTGTTTGCTGAGGGTTTGCTGAGTGTTTGAAGAATGTTTGTTGTGTGTTTGTTGTGTGTTTGTTGAGTGTTTGTTGAGTGTTTGCTGTTTGTTTGTTGTGTGTTTGCTGAGTTTGCTGAGTGTTTGAAGAATGTTTGTTGTGTGTTTGCTGAGTGTTTGCTGAGTGTTTGAAGAATGTTTGTTGTGTGTTTGCTGAGTGTTTGCTGAGTGTTTGTAGTGTGTTTGCTGAGTGTTTGTAGTGTGTTTGCTGAGTGTTTGTAGTGTGTTTGCTGAGTGTTTGTAGTGTGTTTGCTGAGTGTTTGCTGAGTGTTTGTAGTGTGTTTGCTGAGTGTTTGTAGTGTGTTTGCTGAGTGTTTGCTGTGGGTTTGTTGTTTGTTCTTTGTGTGTTTCCTGTGTGTTGTTTTGTGTGTTTTGTTGTGTGTTTGCTGTGTGTTTGTTGTGTGTTTGCTGAGTGTTTGTTGTGTGTTTGCTGAGTATTTGTTTGTTTGCTGAGTGTTTGCAGAGTATTTGCTTTGTGTTCGTTGTGTGTTTGTTGTGTGTTTTCTGAGTGTTTGTTGTGTGTTTCCTGTTTGTTTGTTTTGTGTTTGCTGTGTGTTTGTTGTGTGTTTCCTGTTTGTTTGTTTTGTGTTTGCTGTGTGTTTGTTGTGTGTTTCCTGTGTGTTTGTTGTGTGTTTCCTGTTTGTTTGTTTTGTGTTTGCTGTGTGTTTGTTGTGTGTTTCCTGTTTGTTTGTTTTGTGTTTGCTGTGTGTTTGTTGTGTGTTTCCTGTGTGTTTGTTGTGTGTTTCCTGTTTGTTTGTTTTGTGTTTGCTGTGTGTTTGTTGTGTGTTTCCTGTTTGTTTGTTTTGTGTTTGCTGTGTGTTTGTTGTGTGTTTCCTGTGTGTTTGTTGTGTGTTTCCTGTTTGTTTGTTTTGTGTTTGCTGTGTGTTTGTTGTGTGTTTCCTGTTTGTTTGTTTTGTGTTTGCTGTGTGTTTGTTGTGTGTTTCCTGTGTGTTTGTTGTGTGTTTCCTGTTTGTTTGTTTTGTGTTTGCTGTGTGTTTGTTGTGTGTTTCCTGTTTGTTTGTTTTGTGTTTGCTGTGTGTTTGTTGTGTGTTTCCTGTTTGTTTGTTTTGTGTTTGCTGTGTGTTTGTTGTGTGTTTCCTGTGTGTTTGTTGTGTGTTTCCTGTTTGTTTGTTTTGTGTTTGCTGTGTGTTTGTTGTGTGTTTCCTGTTTGTTTGTTTTGTGTTTGCTGTGTGTTTGTTGTGTGTTTCCTGTGTGTTTGTTGTGTGTTTCCTGTTTGTTTGTTTTGTGTTTGCTGTGTGTTTGTTGTGTGTTTCCTGTTTGTTTGTTTTGTGTTTGCTGTGTGTTTGTTGTGTGTTTCCTGTGTGTTTGTTGTGTGTTTCCTGTTTGTTTGTTTTGTGTTTGCTGTGTGTTTGTTGTGTGTTTCCTGTTTGTTTGTTTTGTGTTTGCTGTGTGTTTGTTGTGTGTTTCCTGTGTGTTTGTTGTGTGTTTCCTGTTTGTTTGTTTTGTGTTTGCTGTGTGTTTGTTGTGTGTTTCCTGTTTGTTTGTTTTGTGTTTGCTGTGTGTTTGTTGTGTGTTTCCTGTGTGTTTGTTGTGTGTTTCCTGTTTGTTTGTTTTGTGTTTGCTGTGTGTTTGTTGTGTGTTTCCTGTTTGTTTGTTTTGTGTTTGCTGTGTGTTTGTTGTGTGTTTGCTTCGTGTTTGCTTCGTGTTTGTTGTTTGTTTGTTGTGTGTTTGCTGAGTGTTTGTTGTGTGTTTGCTGTGTGTTTGTTGTGTGTTTGCTTAGTGTTTGCTGAGTGTTTGTTGTGTGTTTGACGAATGTTTGTTGAGTGTTTTCTGAGTGTTTGTTGTGTGTTTGACGAATGTTTGTTGAGTGTTTTCTGAGTGTTTGTTGTGTGTTTGCTGAGTGTTTGCTGTGTGTTTGCTGAGTGTTTGCTGTGTGTTTGTTGAGTGTTTGCTGTGTGTTTGTTGTGTGTTTGCTGAGTGTTTGCTGTGTGTTTGTTGTGTGTTTGTTGTGTGTTTGCTGAGTGTTTGCTGTGTGTTTGCTGTGTGTTTGCTGAGTGTTTGTTGAGTGTTTGTTGTGTGTTTGCTGTGTGTTTGCTGAGTGTTTGTTGTGTGTTTGTTGAGTGTTTGTTGTGTGTTTGTTGTGTGTTTGTTGTGTGTTTGCTGTGTGTTTGTTGTGTGTTTGCTGTGTGTTTTTGCTGAGTGTTTGCTGAGTGTTTGCTGAGTGTTTGTTGTGTGTTTGTTGAGTGTTTGCTGTGTGTTTGCTGTGTGTTTGTTGTGTGTTTGTTGAGTGTTTGTTGAGTGTTTGTTGTGTGTTTGTTGTGTGTTTGCTGTGTGTTTGCTGAGTGTTTGCTATGTGTTTTGTTGTGTGTTTTGTTGTGTGTTTGCTGAGTGTTTGTTGAGTGTTTGCTGTGTGTTTGCTGTGTGTTTGTTGAGTGTTTGTTGTGTGTTTGTTGTGTGTTTGCTATGTGTTTTGTTGTGTGTTTGTTGAGTGTTTGCTGTGTGTTTGTTGTGTGTTTGCTGTGTGTTTGTTGAGTGTTTGCTGAGTGTTTGTTGAGTGTTTGTTGAGTGTTTGTTGTGTGTTTGTTGTGTGTTTGTTGAGTGTTTGTTGAGTGTTTGCTGAGTGTTTGTTGTGTGTTTGAGTGTTTGCTGTGTGTTTGTTGTGTGTTTGTTGAGTGTTTGCTGTGTGTTTGTTGTGTGTTTGCTGTGTGTTTGTTGAGTGTTTGTTGTGTGTTTGTTGTGTGTTTGCTGTGTGTTTGGTGAGTGTTTGCTGAGTGTTTGTTGAGTGTTTGTTGTGTGTTTGCTGTGTGTTTGCTGAGTGTTTGCTATGTGTTTTGTTGTGTGTTTTGTTGTGTGTTTGCTGAGTGTTTGCTGAGTGTTTGCTGTGTGTTTGTTGTGTGTTTGTTGAGTGTTTGCTGTGTGTTTGTTGTGTGTTTGTTGAGTGTTTGCTGTGTGTTTGTTGTGTGTTTGCTGTGTGTTTGTTGAGTGTTTGCTGAGTGTTTGTTGAGTGTTTGTTGAGTGTTTGTTGTGTGTTTGTTGTGTGTTTGTTGAGTGTTTGTTGAGTGTTTGCTGTGTGTTTGTTGTGTGTTTGTTGAGTGTTTGCTGTGTGTTTGTTGTGTGTTTGCTGAGTGTTTGTTGAGTGTTTGCTGAGTGTTTGTTGAGTGTTTGCTGAGTGTTTGTTGAGTGTTTGCTGTGTGTTTGTTGTGTGTTTGCTGAGTGTTTGTTGAGTGTTTGCTGAGTGTTTGCTGAGTGTTTGTTGAGTGTTTGCTGTGTGTTTGTTGTGTGTTTGCTGAGTGTTTGCTGAGTGTTTGCTGTGTGTTTGTTGTGTGTTTGCTGAGTGTTTGTTGTGTGTTTGCTGAGTGTTTGTTGAGTGTTTGCTGAGTGTTTGTTGAGTGTTTGCTGAGTGTTTGCTGTGTGTTTGTTGTGTGTTTGCTGAGTGTTTGCTGAGTGTTTGCTGAGTGTTTGCTGAGTGTTTGCTGTGTGTTTGTTGTGTGTTTGCTGAGTGTTTGCTGAGTGTTTGCTGTGTGTTTGTTGTGTGTTTGCTGAGTGTTTGCTGTGTGTTTGTTGTGTGTTTGCTGAGTGTTTGCTGTGTGTTTGTTGTGTGTTTGCTGAGTGTTTACCTTTACAGGCTGGTATTTATGACTCATTGTGCAGCAGCTCGTGTTTAAAGTTAGAAATAAAAACGTCCACTAAACGTCTGGTTGTGAAAACTGTATTTCATTGTTTACGTTTCATCAGACGTATTCAGATCAAAACTGCAATATAACAATAATAATGTCAAAGTACTGCATTAAAAATGTAACTTAAGTAAAATTAAGTAAGTATGATTGACAAAATGTAAAATAAGATATTCAAGATTCAGAATGTTTATTGTCACTCCGGTTAAATAGTTCAGATGAAAAGACAAATATAATCTAAAAAATATGTGCGTTGGCAATTTCTGTTGAATAAAGCGAAACGTCAGCGTTTGTCTTTAAGTTTAATTCTGTGGAGTCTCCTCGTCTTCATCAAATCTCTCAGAGCGGTAAAACAGACGGTTTCTTCATATTTTCTGCCTGATCAATGATGTCTATAGTACACATTTCTATTACATATGACAACAAATATGAGAAGCAATAAAAATATCCATCTGAGAAAAATAAAACTTATAAAAACAAACAACAACAGATTGCATTTTGTACGGGGTCCACTAGAGGGAAACTGTTGAACAGCAGTTGCAGTACAAAGTAGGGATGAGTGCAAATATAAAGACCGCAAATACATATCAATAAAAGGTGCAAGAATAAAAAAGTGGCATGAACAGAAATCCAAATTATAATTAACATGCACAATGCCAAAAATATAGACAATGTTAATGGGAAGTGTTTTTGGTTCATTCTAAATGTTCAATGTCCATGATATTGCACGTAATGTATAACACTGTGAATATTACTACACTATTTAATATTATATTATTGGAACATCATTAATGATGCATTATTGTAGAAATAATATCAACTTATTTACTGATTTTATTTTACAAACAATATGATAAATGTGGTGGAGTAGAAGTTTAAAGGTGCATGAAATACAGACACTGTTGTACCTGAATAAATGGACTTGAATATATTTCCATCATTTACAGGTTCTAGAGAATCTACTGAAGATGTTCCTGTTTCCTCTCCCCTACATTACACGCACACATACATACATACATACATACATCCATAGATACATACATACATACATATACATACATGGAGTGCCTGATCACTTCACATATTCTCAGCAGGTCCTAGATCAGTGTCAACAGGTAATGTGGAGAAACTAAACCCTCATTCAACCTGCAGGTGTTCAGACTCACCGACTGGAGACCTCTCAGCCACCCGGGCGCTGTACGGGCCGTCCAGGAACTTGGGCTCGTTGTCGTTGATGTCCTGGACTTTGATGACAAACTGGGACTCCGGTTCGACCGGCAGGTTAGTATTTTGGTCTCGAGCTTGCGCTGTGAGGGTGAAGTAAGCCTGCTGTTCCCGGTCCAGCCTCTTGGTGGCGTGAATGTCTCCTGTGTTCTCATCGATGGTGAAAATTGACATTGCTCCTTCACCATTCAGGACGTACCTCACCTGACCGTTACCTTTATCCATGTCAGAGTGGATCTGCAGGGACCAGAGGCAACAACAGCACAGTGAACTACCAGAGATAACCGGGTAAACTACCAGAGATAACCGGGTAAACTACCAGAGATAACCGGGTAAACTACCAGAGATAACCAGGTAAACTATTAGAGATAACCGGGTAAACTACCAGAGATAACCGGGTAAACTATGAGAGATAACCAGGTAAACTACCAGAGATAACCAGGTAAACTATTAGAGATAACCGGGTAAACTACCAGAGATAACCGGGTAAACTACCAGAGATAACCGGGTAAACTACCAGAGATAACCGGGTAAACTACCAGAGATAACCAGGTAAACTATTAGAGATAACCGGGTAAACTACCAGAGATAACCGGGTAAACTACCAGAGATATCCGGGTAAACTATAAGAGATAACCAGGTAAACTACCAGAGATAACCAGGTAAACTATTAGAGATAACCAGGTAAACTACCAGAGATAACCGGGTAAACTATTAGAGATAACCGGGTAAACTACCAGAGATAACCGGGTAAACTATTAGAGATAACCGGGTAAACTACCAGAGATAACCGGGTAAACTACCAGAGATAACCAGGTAAACTATTAGAGATAACCAGGTAAACTACCAGAGATAACCGGGTAAACTATTAGAGATAACCAGGTAAACTACCAGAGATAACCGGGTAAACTATTAGAGATAACCAGGTAAACTACCAGAGATAACCGGGTAAACTACCAGAGATAACCAGGTAAACTACCAGAGATAACCGGGTAAACTATTAGAGATAACCAGGTAAACTACCAGAGATAACCGGGTAAACTACCAGAGATAACCGGGTAAACTACCAGAGATAACCAGGTAAACTATTAGAGATAACCAGGTCTACCAGGATAACGGGATATGAGATAACCAGGTAAACTACCAGGATAACCGGGTAAACTCCAGAGATAACCAGGTAAACTACCAGAGATAACCAGGTAAACTATTAGAGATAACCGGGTAAACTACCAGAGATAACCGGGTAAACTACCAGAGATAACGGGTAAACTACAGAGATAACCAGGTAAACTATTGAGATAACCGGGTAAACTACCAGAATACGGGTAAACTACCAGAGATAACGGGTAAACTAAGAGATAACCAGGTAAACTACCAGAGATAACCAGGTAAACTATTAGAGATAACCAGGTAAACTACCAGAGATAACCGGGTAAACTATTAGAGATAACCAGGTAAACTACCAGAGATAACCGGGTAAACTATTAGAGATAACCAGGTAAACTACCAGAGATAACCGGGTAAACTATTAGAGATAACCAGGTAAACTACCAGAGATAACCGGGTAAACTATCAGAGATAACCAGGTAAACTACCAGAGATAACCGGGTAAACTATTAGAGATAACCAGGTAAACTACCAGAGATAACCGGGTAAACTATTAGAGATAACCAGGTAAACTACCAGAGATAACCGGGTAAACTACCAGAGATAACCAGGTAAACTACCAGAGATAACCGGGTAAACTATTAGAGATAACCAGGTAAACTACCAGAGATAACCGGGTAAACTATTAGAGATAACCGGGTAAACTATGCAAAGAAAATCATTGACCTAAAGTTGGAAAGAAAGCTCTTCTTAATGTTTTAATGGCTTAGCTTCCTTTCCTGGTTCCACCCTTAAGCCCTGGTTCTCTTGAGGTGCTCTCCAGGGGGTCTCCCACTGACCCTACATCAGAAGGGTCAACGGTCTCACGATGCCTCAGAACCTCAAAATGATCCATCATCCTTCCTCACAGTCTCCTCTCTGTCAAAGAACCCTGTTTAAAGGTCATTTCAATAGAGAGATGGTTCCTGTGAATCAGGGTTCTCTCAGGAACCAGGTTTCCATCATGATCCATCACCGGGTCCAGCCCCACTACAGGTACCAGGTACCAGCCCCACTACAGGTACCAGCCCCACTACAGGTACCTGGTACCATCCCCACTACAGGTACCAGCCCCACTACAGGTACCAGGTACCAGCCCCACTGCAGGTACCAGGTACCAGCCCCACTACAGGTACCAGCCCCACTACAGGTACCAGGTACCAGCCCCACTACAGGTACCAGCCCCACTACAGGTACCTGGTACCATCCCCACTACAGGTACCAGGTACCAGCCCCACTACAGGTACCAGGTACCAGCCCCACTGCAGGTACCAGCCCCACTACAGGTACCAGTCCCACTACAAGTACCTGGTATCAGCCCCACTACAGGTACCAGTCCCACTACAAGTACCTGGTATCAGCCCCACTACAGGTACCTGGTACCATCCCCACTACAGGTACCAGCCCCACTACAGGTACCAGGTACCAGCCCCACTGCAGGTACCAGCCCCACTACAGGTACCAGCCCCACTACAGGTACCAGGTACCAGCCCCACTGCAGGTACCAGCCCCACTACAGGTACCAGCCCCACTACAGGTACCAGCCCCACTGCAGGTACCAGCCCCACTACAGGTACCAGGTACCATCCCCACTACAGGTACCAGCCCCACTGCAGGTACCAGCCCCACTACAGGTACCAGGTACCAGCCCCACTGCAGGTACCAGGTACCAGCCCCACTGCAGGTACCAGCACCACTACAGGTACCAGCCCCACTACAGGTACCAGGTACTATCCCCACTACAGGTACCAGCCCCACTGCAGGTACCAGCCCCACTGCAGGTACCAGGTACTAGCCCCACTACAGGTACCAGCCCCACTGCAGGTACCAGCCCCACTGCAGGTACCAGGTACCAGCCCCACTGCAGGTACCAGCCCCACTACAGGTACCAGCCCCACTACAGGTACCAGCCCCACTACAGGTACCAGGTAGATCGTGTGACGTGTACAGATCATGTGACGTGTAGATCATGTGATGTGTACAGATCATGTGACGTGTACAGATCATGTGACGTGTAGATCATGTGACGTGTACAGATCACGTGACGTGTACAGATCACGTGACGTGTACAGATCATGTGACGTGTACAGATCACGTGACGTGTACAGATCATGTGACGTGTAGATCATGTGACGTGTAGATCATGTGACGTGTAGATCATGTGACGTGGAGATCATGTGACGTGGAGATCATGTGACGTGTACAGATCATGTGACGTGTACAGATCATGTGACGTGTACAGATCATGTGACGTGTACAGATCATGTGACGTGTACAGATCATGTGATGTGTGTTTTTGTACCTTCCCAACATACAGCGGCTCGTCTCCGGTGTACTCCTCCAGGACGAAGAACTGGTTCCACACCCAGCTCCTCCTCCTCCTCCTCCTCTGGGAGCAGTGCACACCTGCTGCTGCGCCTCCTCGTAGTCCTCCATCAGGTCCTCCACCAGGTCCTCTCAGTCCTCCATCAGCTCCTCCATCAGGTCCTCCATCAGGTCCTCTCAGTCCTCCATCAGGTCCTCCATCAGGTCCTCCATCAGATCCTCTCAGTCCTCCATCAGGTCCTCCACGTCCTCCATCAGGTCCTCCATCAGATCCTCTCAGTCCTCCATCAGGTCCTCCACCACCCCACCCCACCCCACACCCCACACCCCACAACCCCACCCCACACCCCACCAGGTCCTCCATCAGATCCTCTCAGTCCTCCATCAGGTCCTCCACCAGGTCCTCTCAGTCCTCCATCAGCTCCTCCATCAGGTCCTCTCAGTCCTCCATCAGGTCCGCCATCAGATCCTCTCAGTCCTCCATCAGGTCCTCCATCAGGTCCTCTCAGTCCTCCATCAGGTCCTCCATCAGACCCCACCCCACACCCCCATCCTCTCAGTCCTCCATCAGCTCCTCCACCAGGTCCTCTCAGTCCTCCATCAGCTCCTCCATCAGGTCCTCTCAGTCCTCCATCAGCTCCTCCATCAGGTCCTCTCAGTCCTCCATCAGCTCCTCCACCAGGTCCTCTCAGTCCTCCATCAGCTCCCCCATCAGGTCCTCTCAGTCCTCCATCAGGTCTGCCATCAGGTCCTCTCAGTCCTCCATCAGGTCCTCCATCAGATCCTCTCAGTCCTCCATCAGCTCCTCCATCAGGTCCTCCATCAGGTCCTCTCAGTCCTCCATCAGCTCCTCCATCAGGTCCTCTCAGTCCTCCATCAGCTCCTCCATCAGGTCCTCTCAGTCCTCCATCAGGTCCGCCATCAGCTCCTCTTCTTGACACTTGGTGAAGCAGGACGGAGTTCAGGGTCATCGCCTCACAGCTTGGCTCCTCCCACAGAGACAGGACGAGCACACTGAGCATGCTCAGACCCCAGAGAGACATCATCTCAGAGAGACGTCCAACAAGGAGTCCAATCAGAGGTCAAGGTTCTCCTCTAACAGGAGACCGTCCAGACCCAGGAGGAGCTGGTCCTTTGAGAGAAACAAAAGAAAAAGAGGAGAAAACAGTTATTTTTCTGTAACCAGTGTAAGAAACACCATTAACACACTGATGACAGGGGGTACCATCCCTCAGGACTAACTAACTCACTAACTCACTCACTAACTCACTAACTCACTCACTCACTAACTCACTAACTCACTAACTCACTCACTAACTCACTAACTCACTCACTCACTAACTCACTAACTCACTAACTCACTCACTAACTCACTAACTCACTCACTAACTCACTAACTCACTCACTCACTAACTCACTAACTCACTAACTCACTCACTAACTCACTAACTCACTAACTAACTAACTAACTAACTCACTCACTCACTAACTCACTAACTAACTAACTCACCAACTAACTAACTAACTCACTAACTAACTAACTCACTAACTCACTAACTAACTCACTCACTCACTAACTAACTAACTAACTCACTAACTCACTAACTAACTAACTCACTCACTAACTAACTAACTCACTCACTAACTAACTAACTCACTAACTCACTCACTAACTAACTAACTAACTCACTCACTAACTCACTAACTCACTAACTAACTAACTCACTAACTAACTCACTAACTAACTAACTCACTAACTAACTAACTAACTCACTAACTAACTCACTAACTAACTCACTAACTAACTAACTCACTAACTAACTAACTCACTAACTAACTCACTAACTAACTAACTCACTAACTAACTCACTAACTAACTCACTAACTAACTAACTAACTCACTCACTAACTCACTAACTCACTAACTCACTCCTCCTCACTAACTCACTAACTCACTAACTCACTCACTAACTCACTAACTCACTAACTAACTCACCCTCACTAACTCACTCACTCCTCACTAACTCACTAACTCACTCACTAACTCACTAACTCACTCACTCACTACTAACTCACTAACTCACTAACTCCTCACTAACTCACTCACTAACTCACTAACTCACTCACTAACTCACTCCCACTAACTCACTAACTCACTCACTAACACTCACTAACTCACTAACTCACTAACTCACTCACTAACTCACTCACTAATAACTCACTAACTCACTACACTCACCACCTCACCACACTAACTACTAACTCACAACCACAAACAAAACAAAAACAACTTCAACTCACTCACTAACAACTCACTAACTCACTAACTCACTCACTTTGCTCACTCACTCACCTCTCATCACTAACTCACTCACTAACTCACTAACACTAACTCACTCACTAACTCACTAACTCACTAACTAACTCACTAACTCACTCACTAACTCACTAACTCACTCCTCACTAACTCACTAACTCACTAACTCCTCAACTCACTAACTCACTAACTCACTCACTAACTCACTAACTCACTCACTCACTAACTCACTAACTCACTAACTCACTCACTAACTCACTAACTCACTAACTAACTAACTAACTAACTCACTCACTCACTCACTCACTAACTCACTAACTAACTAACTCACCAACTAACTAACTAACTCACTAACTAACTAACTCACTAACTCACTAACTAACTCACTCACTCACTAACTAACTAACTAACTCACTAACTCACTAACTAACTAACTCACTCACTAACTAACTAACTCACTCACTAACTAACTAACTCACTAACTCACTCACTAACTAACTAACTAACTCACTCACTAACTCACTAACTCACTAACTAACTAACTCACTAACTAACTCACTAACTAACTAACTCACTAACTAACTAACTAACTCACTAACTAACTCACTAACTAACTCACTAACTAACTAACTCACTAACTAACTAACTCACTAACTAACTCACTAACTAACTAACTCACTAACTAACTCACTAACTAACTAACTCACTAACTAACTAACTAACTAACTCACTAACTAACTCACTAACTCACTAACTCACTAACTAACTAACTCACTAACTAACTCACTAACTAACTCACTCACTAACTAACTAACCATTAACACACTCTCTAACGCTGAGCCAAAGCTGTATTACATGTATAATAATACAATAATATTCTAATCTTAAATATCTGTCAACATATATTAAATAATATTTAGTAGGCAGCCTGAATCTGTGATTTTATAGAATACTAGAATGATTAATTCTCACAGAAACCATAATAACATTAAAAATGATATGAAAACTTATTTTCATTCTGAAGATAAACAAACATAATGTAAAACAACAAAAATACTTTGGTTCTTTTTGTAAAACTCATCCAACAAAAAACAGGATTATTGTGAAAAAAGAGGATTATTTCTCTCTTTTACATAATTTTCTGTTTTGCTTCCAAATTTAATTTGTTTTACTTTCAGTGTCCCAAAGTAATATTATTTTATTTGTTCTCAATCAGTATTTTTCATCTAGTGTTCATTGTGGGACTAACATGTTAATTTGATTATTTTATTAAAGCCTCTTCAGTAACTAACAAAACATGTAAATCACATCTGAACAATATATATATTTGTTATAGAACAGCAAGTTAAAACTAAAATGGAATCTCAAAGCAGTGGAACCATACAGCTGCTGGTCTGTATGTGCTGTTTGTTGATCTGATTATTATTATTGTTATTATTATTGTTATTATTATTATTGTTATTATTATTATTATTATTATTATTATTATTATTGCTCAGTAATCAGCTCAGACTTACTGGTTAAAGGCAGAAGAATTCCAGCAGCAGCTCCGAGTGAAGAAAACATAGGACTTGTCTCTCCGTCAGTATCCTGCTGTAGCTCGCCCTATTAACCCACCGGGGGGAGGGGGGAGAGGGGGGGGGAGGGGGGGGTGAGAGAGGGGGAGAGGAGGGGGAGGGCGGGTGAGAGGGGAGGCGGGTGAGAGGCGGGGGTGCTGCTGCTACAGTCTCTTCCTTTATTGTATTCATCAGCCTCTTCACTGCATTATAAAAAACTTTTTTATTCATAACACTATTTACTGCATACTAACGAGACACAGCTTCAGCTGGTCCACAACTTAAGATCCAATCACTGAGAACCTGAAACACTCTGAACGTTTCCTTCTAACCCACCACTGACGTTTCAGCTTCCCAACCCACCACTCGAGGTTCTGCGGGTGGTAACCCACCACTCGAGGTTCTGCAGGTGGTAACCCACCACTCGAGGTTCTGCGGGTGGGTGACCCACCACTCGAGGTTCTGTGGGTGAGTAACCCACCACTCCTGGTTCTGCAGTTGGTAACCCACCACTCGAGGTTCTGCGGGTGGTAACCCACCACTCGAGGTTCTGCAGGTGGTAACCCACCACTCGAGGTTCTGCGGGTGGGTGACCCACCACTCGAGGTTCTGTGGGTGAGTAACCCACCACTCCTGGTTCTGCAGTTGGTAACCCACCACTCGAGGTTCTGCGGGTGGTAACCCACCACTCGAGGTTCTGCAGGTGGTAACCCACCACTCGAGGTTCTGCGGGTGGGTGACCCACCACTCGAGGTTCTGTGGGTGAGTAACCCACCACTCCTGGTTCTGCAGTTGGTAACCCACCACTCGAGGTTCTGCGGGTGGTAACCCACCACTCGAGGTTCTGCAGGTGGTAACCCACCACTCGAGGTTCTGCGGGTGGGTGACCCACCACTCGAGGTTCTGTGGGTGAGTAACCCACCACTCCTGGTTCTGCAGGTGGTAACCCACCACTCGAGGTTCTGCAGTTGGTAACCCACCACTCGAGGTTCTGCAGGTGGTAACCCACCACTCGAGGTTCTGCAGGTGGTAACCCACCACTCGAGGTTCTGCGGGTGATAATGAGGGAAAAGGGGTTGAACCGGACTGGACGCTGGCGGTTATATTTCCCTTCGCAATTTCTGATTAGCACAAAATATATTGACTTGTTTTTGTTTTGTAATGTCAACAGAGCAGTCAAATCATTATTATTATTGTTTAGTATTATTATTATTTATATCTAAAATACGTGCCCTGTCTCTATGTGGACATGTAAAACAGATGGACTCACTTCAGATTCCAGACCAGGTCGTAATAAGTCCTGAAGGAGGACTTCACTCAGCAGGACTCCGTGTGAGATGAGATCCTCGACCTTTAACTCTCAGCAGGAAGACGAGCTGCAGGAGGTCCAGCTGGACAGGCAGGACCACGTCTCACACGCAACCATTTCACAGTCAGGAGTCCCTGAGGGTTCAGGGTCTGAGGTCTAAGGGGGACACTGAGATCCGATCCCCCCCAACGAGTATCAGGTGTTCTGAGCTCTGACAGCCTGCAGCTGATTGATCTCAGGTGTTCACAGGAAGTGAATCATCTACAGCTGCAGGCAAACACACACACACACACACACACACACACACCACACACACACACACACCACACACACACACACACACACACACACACACACACACCACACACACACACACACCACACACACACACACACACACACCACACACACACACACACACACACACACACACACCACACACACACACACACACCACACACACACACACACACACACCACACACACCACACACACCCACACACACAGAGTTAAAACACATTTGTTATTATAAGTTATAACCCTATTTATAATATTAATATGTGACTAGTTATCACCATCTCATTATTATTTATATGTGACTAGTTATCACCATATTTAAACTATATCCAATAGAACAAATTATCACTATATTTAAACTATCCAAAATGTACATATTTAAAAACAAAAACACATTATTAGTTTCAGGTGATTTGACACTAATTAAATAAATAAATATGAATATTATATTCAACTTCTGCCAATTAACCCTCCTAAATGTTACACACTGTTCTCTTAAATCTCTCCAGTTGATCCAGAATGCTGCAGCTCGTGTACTAACAACAACTAAGAGAAGAGATCATATTACTCCTGTATTAGCTTCTCTTCACTGGCTCCCTGTAAAATCCAGAGTCGAGTTTAAAATCCTTCTCCTCACCTACAAAGCCTTAATTGGTGAGACACCATCATATCTTAAGGAGCTTATTGTACCATATTACCCCACTAGAGAGCTCATAGTACCATATTACCCCACTAGAGAGCTCATAGTACCATATTACCCCACTAGAGAGCTCACAGTACCATATTACCCCACTGGAGATCTAATAGTACCATATTACCCCACTAGAGAGCTCATAGTACCATATTACCCCACTAGAGAGCTCATAGTACCATATTACCCCACTAGAGAGCTCATAGTACCATATTACCCCACTAGAGAGCTCATAGTACCATATTACCCCACTAAGAGCTCACAGTACCATATTCCCACTAGAGAGCTCATAAACCCCACTAGAGGCTCACATGTACCATATTCCCCACTAGAGAGCTCATAGTACCATATTACCCCACTAGAGAGCTCATAGTACCATATTACCCCACTAGAGAGCTCATAGTACCATATTACCCCACTAGAGAGCTCATAGTACCATATTACCCCACTAGAGAGCTCATAGTACTACCCCACTAGAAGCTAATAGTACCATATTACCCCACTAGAGAGCTATAGTACCATATTACCCCACTAGAGAGCTCATAGTACCATATTACCCCACTAGAGCTCATAGTACCATATTACCCCACTAGAGCTCATAGTACCATATTACCCCACTAGAGAGCTCATAGTACCATATTACCCCACTAGAGAGCTCATAGTACCATATTACCCCACTAGAGAGCTCATAGTACCATATTACCCCACTAGAGAGCTCATAGTACCATATTACCCCACTAGAGAGCTCATAGTACCATATTACCCCACTAGAGAGCTCATAGTACCATATTACCCCACTGGAGAGCTCATAGTACCATATTACCCCACTAGAGAGCTCATAGTACCATATTACCCCACTAGAGAGCTCATAGTACCATATTACCCCACTAGAGAGCTCATAGTACCATATTACCCCACTGGAGAGCTCATAGTACCATATTACCCCACTAGAGAGCTCATAGTACCATATTACCCCACTAGAGAGCTCATAGTACCATATTACCCCACTAGAGAGCTCATAGTACCATATTACCCCACTAGAGAGCTCATAGTACCATATTACCCCACTGGAGAGCTCATAGTACCATATTACCCCACTGGAGAGCTCAAAGTACCATATTACCCCACTAGAGAGCTCATAGTACCATATTACCCCACTAGAGAGCTCATAGTACCATATTACCCCACTAGAGAGCTCATAGTACCATATTACCCCACTAGAGAGCTCATAGTACCATATTACCCCACTAGAGAGCTCACAGTACCATATTACCCCACTAGAGAGCTCATAGTACCGTATTACCCCACTAGAGAGCTCATAGTACCGTATTACCCCACTAGAGAGCTCATAGTACCGTATTACCCCACTAGAGAGCTCACAGTACCGTATTACCCCACTAGAGAGCTCACAGTACCGTATTACCCCACTAGAGAGCTCACAGTACCGTATTACCCCACTAGAGAGCTCACAGTACCGTATTACCCCACTAGAGAGCTCATAGTGCCATGGCCCTGCTGACACCACCTTTGGGAGAGGGGTCTCATCTGGTGCTCTCTGGTCCCGGGACAGACCATGTTAAAGCCCTCTGAGACCAATGTGTGATATTGGGCACGACAAATAAAATTTAATATAACCCAAAAAATGTAATCTGTATATTTAAGTTGCATCATGTCTCTATGGCGGACGACTTTCATTTCAGGTTCCACGTTCAGATAGAAACTCTGATTCCAGACGAGGTCACATCATACCTTATATTCATAAAACTGATGCAACAGACTTAAAAACAATAAGAATTGCACATCATATGTCTAAATGACACTAAATGACGTTAGTTAATTGTTTCATATGTGGTTTTATATGCTGGAAGATGAAGATTTGAAGATTTAAATTTTAAGAAGTTGCTATAAAATGTCCAGAAAGCAAGTGAAAGCAGGTTTCTTCAGGTTTTTGAGCTCTGAACCACCTGGAAGGGTTTGTTTGGGGTTTATTAAACCCTCATCTCGGTTTCACAGGCACAGGTACTTAATATTCATTATGTATTCAGATCATATTCACTATGTATTCAGATCATATTCACTATGTATTCAGATCATATTCATGATGTATTCAGATCATATTCACTCTGTATTCAGATCATATTCACTATGTATTCAGATCATATTCATGATGTATTCAGATCATATTCACTATGTATTCAGATCATATTCATGATGTATTCAGATCATATTCACTATGTATTCAGATCATATTCATGATGTATTCAGATCATATTCACTCTGTATTCAGATCATATTCACTATGTATTCAGATCATATTCACTATGTATTCAGATCATATTCACTATGTATTCAGATCATATTCATGATGTATTCAGATCATATTCACTCTGTATTCAGATCATATTCACTCTGTATTCAGATCATATTCATGATGTATTCAGATCATATTCATAATATGTATTCAGATCATATTCACTATGTATTCAGATCATATTCACTTTGTATTCAGATCATATTCACTATGTATTCAGATC